>APFE030153779.1:413784-431407 GCA_000404065.3 Pinus taeda
GACATAGAGGTGGGAGAGACAAGGAGAGAGAGGAAGGAGGAGATAGAGACAAAGGAGAGAGGGAGGGAGGGAGAGATGGATTTGGAGGAGACAAGAGAGGGAGGGAAGAACAAAGACATTGAAGGATAGAGGTGGAGAGAGAGGGAGTGACAAGGGGGAGAGGAGACGAGGGAAGATAGAGAAAAGGACATCGTAGAGATAGGGAAATAAGGGGAAGAGAGAGACAAGGAGACATAGATATGGAGGTGAGAGAGAGGGGGAGAGTGAGAAGGAGAGAGGGATGGACATAGTGATAGAGTTGGAGGGTGGACAAAGAGGGAGAGTATGATGGGGGAATAGAGAGAGGGAGGTGGGAGAAAAATGGAGAGAGAGGAATTGAGAGAGAGGAGAGAGAAGAGTGGAGAGATAAATGGAGTTGGAAGGGGAAGAAATACATAGAGAGAGAAATGTGGAGAGGGAGAGATGGAAAGATGGAGAGGGAGAGAGGAGAGAAAGAGGGAAGAGAGATAGAGAGGGGGAGACAAGGGGAATATAGAGAGAGAAGGGGAAGAGAAAGATGGAGAGGAAGAGGGAGGGAGAGTAAGAGGGAGAGAGAGTAAGATAGATAGATATGGAGAGAGTGTGTGTATGTTTTGGGGGTGAGAAGGAGAGACAAGGGGTGATAGAGATGTAGATAGAGGGGGGAGAGATAGAAGAAGAGAGAGGAAAAGAGAGGGAGAGGAAGAGAGATATATATGGAGAGAGAAATGGAAGAGGGAGGGAGAGATAGGGAGAGGGAGAGAGAGAGGGAGGGAGAGAGAGAGAGAGGAGAAAATGGAGGGAGAGAGAAAGAGAGATGGATAGATATGGAGAGAGAGAGTGTATGTTTGGGGATTGAGATATAGAGACAATGGGCAATAGAGATATACATGGAGGGGGTAGAGAGAGAGGAGGGGGGGAGATAGAGAGGAGAGGAATATGGAGAGACATATAGATAGATATATAGATATTGAGAGAGAGTGTGTATGTTTTTGGGCTGATATATAGAGATAAAGGATAGATAGAGGGAGATAGAGATATAGATGGAGGAGCAGAGAGGGAATAGAAGAGAGAGAGAGAGAGAGAGAGAGAGAGATATGAATTTAAGGGGATGAGGTAGAGACACCAATAAGGAGAGATGGAGGGAGATATAGATATAGATGCCAGGGGAAGAGAGAGAAGAAGAGAAAGATAGAAAACTGGAGGGAGAGGAGGAGAGAGGGAGCTGAGGGAGATAGGGAGGGAGAGACAAAGAAGGGGAGAGGGAGGGAGATAGACACAGAATGGAAGGTGGAGAGAGAGGGAAGAATAAAGAGACATATGTAGACAAATACAAACATAGAAGTTAGATCTAGAAATTCATGAATACTTTGGTTTTTCATTGAAATAGATGCTTTATTTTTAGTGTAGTTGTTGATTTATAATACTAATTGATCACTTGCAGTAGATGCATTGATTTCCATGTATATGTCGATTTCTAATCTTATTTAATACCTTACACTAGATGCATTGATTCGGTGTAGATGTTGATTTCTACTCCTATTTGATTGCTTGCACTGGATGCATTAGTTTCAATGTAGATATTGGTCTCTAATCCTATTTTATCACTTGAACTAGATGCATTAATTTCAATATAGATGTCGATTTATAATCCTATTTAATACCTTACAATAGATGAATTGATTTCAATGTAGATGTTGATTTATAATCCTATTTAATACCTTACACTAGATGCATTGATTTCAGTGCAAATGTTGATTTCTACTCCTATTTGATTTCTTGCATTGGTTTCAGTGTAGATATTTATTTCTAATCATATTTGATTGTTTTCACTTGAAGCATTGATTTCAGTGTAGATATTTATTTCTAATCCTATTTTATTTCTTTCACTAGATGCATTTATGTTAGTGTAGATGTTTATTTCTAATCCTATTTGATTGTTTGCACTAGATGCATATATTTTAGTGTAGATGTTGATTTCTGATTTGATGCAAGTAGATGCATGAGGTACAGTAATTTCAAAGTAATTAGATTAATATTGTGCATCGATTTCAGTGTAAGTACATCTCTTACCCCTCCATCTATATATCTATCTCCCATTTATCTTCTTCTTTATCTCTCTATCTCACCCCCCAAACATACACACTATCTCTCCATATCTCTCTCTCTCTCTCTGTCTCTGTCTCTCTCTCTCCCCCTTTCCCCTCGCTCTCTATCTCTTCCCCTTCTCTCCCTCTCTAACACTTCTCTCTCCATATATACATATCACTTCCTCCCTCCCTATCTTTGTGTCTCTCTTCTCCCCTCTCTCCCCCCTCCATCTATATCTCTATCTCCACTTGTCTCTCCTTCTCACCCCCAAAACATACACAATCTCTCTCAGTGTAAGCACATACAAATTATTTATGACGTGAATTGACTTATGTGTTACAATAATTCAACCATAAATAATACTTGAATTTTCATCCTAAATAAAATGTTCACTTACTCGAAATGTTTGCTTCTTGAAACTGAAACCATTTGTAATTGGCTACATTCTTATTACTCTCATTTTCCACCATTCAACATTGTTAATCACTTTGCATTCAAATGGGGTAATAGAAAATAACTACCAATATATTTTGGGGTTTAACACTACATAAGTCACAATGATTGACTTTGGAGAAAACTACTATTAATATTGGAGAGCAACAAAGACAAGGTATGGTGTTTACCGCAGTAGCTCAAGTTAAATATTTGAATTGTCTATGATTTCAACTGCCGCTTTCATATGATCGATATGAGAAAATTGCAAAACTAATAAGTGTCACAATAAGAATAGTAGAAGAAAAAAGTTTCATATTAATCGCAATGAAGATTGTTTGTAATTGACTATATTTTTATTATTCACATTTTCTATCATTCAACATTGTTACATTTTCACTTTGCACTCAAAATTTTTATTTCATTATTTTTCATCATTCAAGTTACTAACATTCTCTCTCATCTCAAAAAAATGAGGTAAACAAGTAAATTTAAAATTAAATTGACCAAATTAATCTTAAACATATTTAGCATATTTAAAATGATCAAAATAATTAGATGTTCAAAAAATTTGTATCACCGCACACAACTGCAACCAACCTAGATCCATCTTAACCCCAGATCTATCAAGCTTTGAGAGTGATCAAATCTCTTGAGATGTAAACATTTTCTCAAGTTTTGCATTAAAAAAAGAGGTTTTCACCTTAAGAGATTTGATTACTCTCAGCGCTTGATAGATCTGGGTTTAAGATGGATCTAAGATGGTAGTATAAATTTTGATTTCAATAGATATTAATGGCTTTTGCTTTTTTATGTCTCCAAATCTAGTGAGGGTGTAGGTCGGTCCTTAAGAATCCAATAAGAAATAAACCATTATAGCATGCATATTGGAGTTTTAATGTACCGATAAATTTATTGAATATAAACACTCATTCAAGGTCTTTGAAAAATAAGTAATTTAAATATTAACAAATTAAAGTCATTGATAGCTCTGATTTTATTGTAAAATGAGTAGGAAATCTATTACACCATGTTTCAAGTCCCCTTAAGAATAATTGACCAGTGGTAATGAAAATTTATTTCAAATTTTGATTTTTTTCACAAATTCTCATAAATTTTGATCCTTTTCATAAATTTCAATCAAATTTATGTACCTGGTTCACAAATCTCAAATTCTGATCTACTCATTAATATAACAACCAAGTTAATTACTTTAGTTATTTTTTTATGGTGATAATTTTTAGTTGAATTAATTTCAACCCCTCAATTCTTGATAACATTACTAATTGGAGAGTATTTGATGATGGTGACCAAATTTTAGATTTTCTCACTTAGGGCGATACATGGAAAGGGTTTATCATCGATGAGGAATAACACATTTAATCATTAACCATTTTTCTTAAGAATTAGAATAGAAAATATGAAATGAAATACCAAAATCAATAGTTCATTTGGAGAAATTTTATGAATTGTAATACAAATATAAAACAATTACAAATTGTATGACAAACAACTCTTAAACACAAAATGAATTGATAAATCTAGGCACTGAATAAAATTCTTAAAATATCAATTTGGGAATTGGTTGTTCACTCTTTGAACGAGTTGACTTCATAATACTCTTTAAATAATATAACGAAATTTTTTATTTCATAATACTCGAAATTTTTATGTGGACATATATCCATCCAAAGACATGATGATAAAATCATTTGATGTACAATTCCATTGAAAAAAGATGCAACACTAGTTCAACAAAAATTGAGGAAGATTCACCAACCATGGAACTCCAAATCTAGAAAGAATTAAACAAAATATTGGAGCCTGAAATCATCTTCCTAATTTGAGATTCTCAATGGGTTTTGAACATGGTTCTAGTTTGAAAGAAAAATGGACATATTCGAATTTATATTGATTTTCAAAGTTTAAATAGAGCTTGAGCTTGAGATAATTATTTTGTTTCACCAATGGAGTAGATTTTGCAATTTGTTTCTAGTTCTAAAATGTTATCATTGTTAGATGGAATTTCCAGTTATACTTAAGTTTTGGTTTACATTTAGATCAGTTGAAGACCACGTTTATGGAGACATGTAACACCTACGCATACAAGAAAATGTTGTTTGGGTTAATAAATGCAAATTCTTTATTCTATAGGGCCATGGATATTGCTTTTGGAGGTTTGATTAATAAAACTGTTTTTTCATGTTTTTTTGGGAGGTTTTGAGCTCGAGTACCTGTTTTGAGGGAATAGTTACCATTTGATCGGTAACTATGTTAATAGTGGTTATGTATTTAAATAATGTTACATTGTTTTCAAGGAATATAAAATATCGCATTCATCATTTAAGATAAATATGAATTTCGGATAAATATTTGATCATTGCTAAGGCTATGGAACTTCTCTTAATCCTAAGAAAACTATTTTTACAACCACTAAAGATAAATTTTAGATTTCATTGTTTCAAAGTTTTGTATAATGATTGAATATAAAGGAGAAAAAAACATATCACAAATTTTTGATCCCCATAATAAAAAATCAATGCAATCATTTTTAGGCAAAATAAAAGTTTTAAAAGGTTTGTGCAAATTTTGCAGAAATAGTTAAATCATTATACAATATGATAAAAGCATAATGACGAGTTTAAATGGAATCAAAAAGTGAAAAATCATTTGGTTCCATTAAACAAATTATTATTCAAGTTCCTACATTAAATTAATCCCAATTTAATAAAATAATTCATTTTATACATTTTAAAAATCGGATCATCATTTGTGATGGGTTTGACTTAAAAAAATAACTATACTGGGTGGATCTTAGTTATCATGAAATAGATAAACAAGCCTATGTTGTCTTTAAGGCATTAAAACATTTTATACCATATTTGCTTGAATCTCATATTAAATCTCATATTAAAGTAATTGTTCCACATTCCTTAGTTTGAAATTTACTCATACAAAAGGAGTTAGGAAATTGAAGACTAAATTAGATGATGATGCTCCAAGAATACGATTTAGAAATTAAACTTTCCAAAAAAAAATTGAGGTCAAATATTATGAAGGTTATTAGAAAAATAGGAATGCTCTTAAACATAGGAATACTCAAGTTGGGAGGATGAATAAGAGATAAGTAATAAAAAGCTTTATTATTTTCCCTTTTCCACCGAGTCGTATTATAATGAGCTTAGATATTATTTGATCCATGGTACTACTTCTCAGTATCTAGAACCCTAGAAGAAAAGAGCTATAAGATTGAAATATGCTCAATATCAATTAATTGATGGAGTGTTGTTAAGAAAAAACTATGATGGTGTGTTATTGAGATGCTTGGAAAAGGAAAATGTAGAGAAGGTATCATATGAATTAGATAATGGTCCAATAGGTGGGTGTTTTGGTGGTGACACTATTTCCCTTAAGATTATATGTGATGGCTACTATTGACCAATGTTATTCTAGGATGTACACGTTCTAGAAAATATAAGGTGTGTTAAATATTTGTAGGTAGGGAGAAGATGACCACATTCCCCAATGTTGCAACCAGTTGTGTTAGAAAGTCCATTTGGACAATGGTAACTAGATAGCATTAGAGAGATTACTCCAAATTGGTCACAAATCCATAAATACATTCTTATGACTATAGGATTATTTTAGCAGGTGGACTAAAACCATTCCTCTAAAGATTTTTTTTTTGTTTGCTAGGTAATGTGAGTCTTGAGATGACTGACACACCTAACTTGTGGCTTGAGTATCGGCAATCTAAGGACACATAAACCATCAAAATCACCAGACGATCGCTTTTGGCCTAGGCCACATCAACCCTTAGTATGGCTTGATTTTTTCCCATGAAGTTTCAAACTAGTGAACTTCACATCATTGAGTGCCTTAACAAAACAATCTATCATTGTCTGCTCTATGTCCCATGGGCATTCCTATAAAGATTGTTAATGAGAACTAGGTGGTATATTTCATTGAACAAAACAACATCACTAGGTTTGGTATTCCTAATTCATTGGTTTTTGACAATGCTACACATTTGTATTCCTTAAAATTTATTGAGTTTGCAATAGAAAAGGAATTAAAATTAAATATTGCTAATTATTATCCATAAGGTAATTGTAACATCCCCATGTTATATTTCCATGTAAAAAGGAAAAAATAAATCAAGGTGATTAGACACGTATTTCAAGTTGAATGGGGGGGAAACATTAAAGTGGGTATCACTTGTGGTTAATTAATGGCTATGGAAATTGACATTGGCATTGGAAAAAAGAAAAATGAAATAAATGGGAATTAAATCGAGAAATAAAGGAAAATATGAGAAAAGGAAGATGAAGAGACAAGAATGTGCATGCAAGGGAAATTCTCCGGCATGTCAAAGATCCACACACTCTTCTACTATTTTATGTATAGGGTATCAAACCTCAAATATCTTCCATTTCCTTGGGTCCTCCCAGAGGGATTCAAGCCCATAGAGGCTCTAATACCATGTTAAAAAATAGAAGAGAAGTCATGGTGGAAATATTACACACAAATAATTAGTATATTATACATTTCAAATCACGCGAATATATCACATATTTATGGTGCTTGTGAGATCCAACCAACTCCAAATATAAAAAGGGAGGTTGAGATATTGTCTCAACATCCACCTACAAATATGAAACTAATTCTAAATTATACATGGAACAATTATCTTCCAACAAGGATACGTAATTTAGCGTTTGATTCATGCTTGATAAAGCAACACAATGTATCTATATGTGAATATAATAAAATAAATGAAACTTTCATTCAAAATAATGAGGAAGTTTTACATATTCATGTTTCTGTATTCAATCATCATACCTTATAGAGTATATAATCTTAGATTTCATCACTACTACATGCATAATAGAGCCAGAGGCTCAACCTAGAGATCAAAACCCTCTACAAGAGAAGAAGAAGTAACAAAATATAGAGAAAATATGCAAGGATACATTAACCTCATACAAACGCTGATCTCAAACGATCCCATGCCACAAATCTTGCCTTTAGTGAATTTTTCGAAAAACATGAAGCCAGGAAAGAGAGAAAGAACACATTTGGAGAGTGGATCAACCTTTATGTTTCGCTCCGAATAGACATACTGAAAAGTGACCTCTGAGAAGGTGGGAACAATATTCCTGATCAGCTGCATCCAACTACAGAGGGAGGGACTTTGAGAGAACATCGTCCTTGAACCCAATTGATCAAGGTGAGGGAGTCACCGATGATTAGAATATTGTCAATTCCAAGCCACAACGAGCAGTGGAGGGCACCCCACAATGCGATCAATTCAACTCTGCAATTATCTTCCCTACCACCAAACCAAAATAAATGATAATGAATTGATGGATCTAAATGCGGAGAAACTCCACATTTGCAGTCCCCATCAGAGGAAGCCCCATCAAAAGAGAATATTAGAAAAATGCCATCCAATACATTAGTAGAGATGGAATAATGGGAGACCTTAGGTGCCCAAGGTCCAACATAGAAAAATTCCACTATGCCCAGGGAAATATATTTAATCTCAGGAGATTTACCTTCAAATATTAGAGCATTTTTGGATCTCCATATACCCCACAGAATGTAGAAAGGTAGCATCCTATGGGATTTCACATGAAGGTTTGAAAGGCTAATACAATCATGAATAGATGAAGAATCTATGATATAAATGGACTCCTAAAAGTGAGGACACCTCCCATATTTCAACAATAAAGGGACATCACAAAAATAGGTGAATGCAATCCTCAGAGTCTAGCCTGCATAGAGAGCACCTACCAAGACCCATGAGCCCTCTCCTATGTATGTTGTCCCATGTCAAAATGCGGTTCTGGATGGCCAACCAACAAAAACATTTAAGCTTCAATGCAACTTCCCACTTTCATAATAGAGAGGTGCAATCTGAGTGGGGCGACAATTGGAAGGATGATGAGATGTGGTCATATACATCCTTGATTGGGATCATATCATTCCCAATATGACCACTCAACACAAGTGTATCTTGTTGTTAAGTGAGGCTAATGTCTGCTATGTAAAGAAGGTTGCTATATTCTTCCCACTCAACCATCATATCTACGAGCAATCCAATTTTCCAAGCACGTGGCCAAGTATGAGCAACATAGATTGGCCTAGACCTCTCGCAAATATCAGCAAGAGTGTCCATCCGTTGAGAGTTGAGAGTATTAATAATAGAAACTAGAAGGAGATTGTAGCCAAAGAAACCTTTTAGGCATCCAATCCTACTTTTTTTTTCATCAAATCCCTAACCAACCAACGAAGTTTACTGTAGAGCCACGAATTAGCTAGTATGAGGCTTCTCCAAATAATCAAAGGTCTAGCAGTCGATGAAGCCCCCGCTGGAATCCACTCCTCCGAACTTGTGTGTTATATATACTTGCCATGCATTATTCTTTTCCAGAGCTCCCTCTCGTAGAAAGGTATGCATATATTCACGATGAAAAGAGCCAAATTAAATCTCCTAGAGTCAATGATGCCCCAACCCTATACTTAATGTGCCCGACAATAGATTTCAAGCCAATGAGATGTATCTTCTTGCTTGCACCCAAGCTAGACCAAAGGAATTTAGAAATTTAGATATAATGGAGTCTTTTTTGTTAATGACTGATTGTGGAATGTAGAAGAGGTGAATCCAATAGACTTGTATGCTAAGTAGGACTACCTTTATTGACCCAAGGGGCTCATTCTACAACCTAGTATGATGTGTAACCCTGTCCATTCGTTGTCAAAGTTGAAATTTTGCTCATGTCATCCCAAATAAAAATTAAAAGAAAAAAAATAACTATAAAAAATATTTAAATAATGTCAGTTCATAAAAAAATTGCATGTGAAGAAATTGGATCCCTCTCGGCTCATGTTAGATCTGTATTTAAGATGGATCTATGCTGGTCATTATGACTCCGCCTCCCATCATAAGCTATATCTGATCCCAACATGTCAATTTCTTATTAAACTTAACGATGACCCAATCCCAATCACCCAATCCCAATCAATTAAAGAATACTTACATGGATTTAAGTAGCATCCTAGATATTTGAAGCCTCCAAACCTAGAGCAAATTTTGACCCCAAATAGAGAAACAATTTCGAGAGACAAAGAGCATCCTCATAGTCTGTGATCAACTTTGTTTGTTCTTTCTTGATATTTAAACCAGAAGCCTAGCCAAAATCTTCAAAACGTCTATTGAAGGATTCTCACACAGGGAGTTTGTCCTCCCCACCACACAAGACATCGTCCACGAACATGAGGTTAGAAAGATTGTAGCCTCTAGAGATCCCACATTCCAAAATGGCTCCTTTTGCAGACTTGGACTTGATTCCTCTACTAAAGGAATCCATGATAAGGATAAAGAGGAGGGGTGATAATTCACATCCTTATCTAAGACCTCTATGTATATTACTAGAATTTACGCTCATAAACCTAAGTAAAATTTGTTACTTATTTAATGAGTCCCAATTATATGCATTTTCATTTGAGTTAGTACATCACTATGCCATATGCATATCTATTTTTGGAACATGGCTTCTGTAATTTTATTTTTTTAATAAATGGACGGTTGAGATTTCACCCGAATGAATATTATTGGTCACATAAATTGGGTAACTTTGATTTCTTAATCAAAATCATAGAATAATTGGACAAATTGTAGTTCATGTTCCATTAGATACTCGATGAAAATCTCCTTGAAAATTATTGTTTGTGAAAATGTTACACATTAGAAATTTTAATAAGTCCACACCATTTAAAAGTTCCTTCCAGATCCCGAGTAGACAAAATACCTCTCTATAGTAATACAAGGGTCTGGATTTGGACATTTAAAAAAAGTCCATAATATTGTATCTTTCGTCCCAGTTTTGTTACATAAAGAATTTGGGAAGGAACATCCAAGTTTAAGATATATTGAATGTTGTGCTCTATTCTTAAGTTCCTTCATCGCACTTTGGTTTCGTGCAAGTTTTCATGTCAAACACTATCTAAACAACTTCTTGCTTATTAAAATTAATATGATATTTTTCGTTTTTTATTTTATTTTATTTTATATGTTGAAGACTTGCAACTAAATGTATATACGTAATATTAAACCACAAAGAATGAGTATGAAGATATAGGCTTGATCCAAGATAGCACGGAATGGTTTTGATAATTTTCTTTTGAAATTAAATTATAATAGTAACTTTGTATTATATAATTACTTGTTGATAACATCGAAGTTTTTTTGGACAACAACTAATGTAAGCCAATATTTTGGCATAAAAGGGAAGAATGAAATTTGTATAATGAAATATAAATATTTGTGATAGTGAGTTATATAGTTTTCATTTTCATAATTACAATATTACTCATTACAAGTTTTAATAATATAATGATTATATTATAATATTGTATTCATAAAAAAACTTTAGTTGATGGTGAAGTTATTTAAAACTTCAAAACTAAATATTCATATAATTAATGTATACCGTGATGCATTCGTTCTTACATTTCTCAAAATTAACAGAATATAAGATTCCTATGATACAAAGCACAAACCTTACGCTATGATTCAGAACTTGAAATTAATTTGCAAACAAATTTATAACGTTCTTTTAAAAATTTACAGTGTTCTCTTATAAATTTTTGAGGATAATCACAACAAGGTTTGCCATGATTTTATTTGCAGAATTTAATATAGCGTTCCCTGCAATTTCTTTTATATGACATGATAAAGAAGCATTTCCTTAGATTTCATAATTGACATCTATGAAGGATGACGCTCGAAGAAATTCCTTTCATGCTTGAAATCATAAATAATATCAGAAATGTGATTTGATAGTCAACTCAAACCGCACTGAAGGACCCATCTTGGTATGATATGAGATCAACTTATAATCATAATATTATAAATGAAATTATAATTCAATATACATAACAACATCTTTTAAGGAAATTACATCTTACATATTTGAACTAGAAATTGGTTTGCAAATTCGTTTGGGACTAAGGTTTAATTTTAGGGTTTATAATATTGAGGTTTATAATATTTGATTTATTTGGTTTATTATTAGGGTTTATTTGGATTATATAACATTGAATTTATAATATAGGGTTTATAATATTAGGGTTTATTGAGTTTCTAATATTGGATTTAATATTAAGTTTTATAATATATTAATACATTTTATAATATTACTATAATAACCATATATATAATAGTGTAGTTGTTATTATATAATTTTTATAATGACAAATAGTTAACCATATTAGTCAAACATAGACAAACATAGTTAAATAAAGTCAAACATTAGTAAAACATATTTAACCATAATGGTTAATCAAGGTCTCTATGGCCAGCCATTATCAACCACGGTCAACTAAGGCCAACCAAGGTGAATAATGAGCAACCATGGTCAATAATGAGCAACCATGGTCCATCAAGCTTAACCTTCATTAGCCATGGTTAACTAGGGTCGTCCAACATCAACTTGGTTAGAATGGCTAACTAAGGTTGACCATGATGAACCTTGATCAACCATGGTCAATCATTGTCACTCATTGTCATTGATGCTCAATGATACAAAACCTTAGTTAGCCATAGTCAACCCTCGTAAATCTTGGTCACCAATAGTCAAACATAGTGAACCAATGACCAAGGTTTCTATGATTGAGCATGGTCAACCGTTGTCAAAATGGGTAACCATAATCTATCATAGAAAGGTATGGTCAACCATGGCCAAATATGTGAAATGATGACCAATCATGTTTAACCATGGGAAATGTAAATCAATCATAATCAATCATGATCAACCATAGTCAAACCATGGTCAGCATGGTCAGCCATGGTCATACAATTGTTAACCATAGTTAAAACATAGTTGGCAATTTTTTAACATGGTGAACATGGATAACTATAGTCAACCATGGTCAACCATAGTTAAGCAATTATTAAACATAGTCATTCATAGTCAAAACATAATTAGTGATGTTTAAAAGGGTGAATATGGAAAACCATGGTTAACCATAGTAAACAATGGTCAATCACTATCAATAATATTTTTATTTTTTATAATAATATCAATATTGATATTAATATTAATAAAGTTTAGTTATAATAATATTAATATTATGATGTTGTAATGGTACTTAAATCTATCTAGCATCGTAATGTGACAAACATTGTTGCAGTGCTACATTACGTTGAAGTTTATCCAACATCACATTGCAACATTACAAAATTAGTCAACCATATTTACTAAGGTGGTTGACTATGCCTTACTATCTTTGAAAATTAACACTCTTCAACTTTGGTCAAACATAATCTCCAATTATTATTATTGATGAATATTAATAGTCAAACATAGTCAAAGAAAGTCAACCTTTATAATCAATGTTTAAATAGTTTACCATAATATTCAACTTTAGTCAAATATAAACTCCTATTAATATTATTGCTTAGTATTCATAATCAAACATGTTGTGACGTTGAAATGATACAAATTCTATCCAACATCGCATTGTGACAAATATTATTGCAATGTGACAATCATTGTCGCAATCTTACATTACACTGCAATTTATCCAATGTTGCATTGCAACATTACAAAACTAGTCAACCACATTTACTAAATGTGGTTGACTATGCTCGACTATGTTTAACAATCAACACTTCTCAACTACAGTAAAACATAATTGCCTATTATTACTATTGATTAATATTAATAGTGAAACATAGTCAACCACATTAATCAGCAAAGTCAACCTTTATAGTCATTTTTAAAATTGTTTACCATGATCAAACTATCTTTCAATGTGACAATCACTGTTGCAATGTTACATTATATTGCAATTAACCCAATATCACATTGCGACATTACAAAATTATTTAACCACATTTTCTAATGGTTGACTATGTTCAAAAATGTTTGATAGCCAACACTCTATCTAAAATCGCATTATGACAAATATTATCGCAATGTGACAATCATTGTCACAATCTTAATTACATTGCAATTTATCCAATGTCGCATTACAACATTACAAAACTAGTCAACCACATTTACTAATGTGGTTGACTATGTTCGAATATGTTTAACAATCAACACTTTACAACTACAGTAAAACATAATTGCCTATTATTATTGATTAATACTAATAGTGAAACATAATCAACCACATTAGTCAACAAAATCAACCTTTATAGTCATTTTTTAAATTGTTGACCATGATCAAACTTTTTTTGAATGTGAGAATCATTGTTGCAATGTTACATTATATTGCAA
Source organism: Pinus taeda (assembly GCA_000404065.3). Taxonomy (NCBI): domain Eukaryota; kingdom Viridiplantae; phylum Streptophyta; class Pinopsida; order Pinales; family Pinaceae; genus Pinus; species Pinus taeda. The sequence continues at coordinate 427,617 of APFE030153779.1, forward strand.
TTAATCCAATATCACATTGCAACATTACAAAATTATTTAGCCACATTTTCTAACGGTTGACTATGTTCGATTATGTTTGATAGTCAACGCTCATCAACTTTGATCAAACATAATCAATTATTAATATATTAATTAATATTAATATTGAGACATAGTCAACCACATCATACAAACAATGTCACCCTCTATAGTCAATGTTTAAATAGTTGAGCATGATGAAACTTCGTCAACTTTATGCTTACCATATTTAACAATAGTCCACCTCATTCACCATTTGGGTTTATAATAGTCATGGGGACTTCACTGGGGAAGAAATACCATACCACGTGCATTCATATTGGGGGATATATACTGAGGAAAAAATGACATAATATATTCAGCATATAATAGGGGTCAAAGGGTTTTTATTTTGGTAGGTATAAAAAATCAAGCTCAAAGTTAATGAGAAAATATAAAAGGGTATAAAAAATGTTAATGAAAAAATGGATACCAACAATATCTAGTGAAAGTAGGGGTTTTTTAAATTGGTAGGCGTATTGAGTTCATATTTGTAGGGGGTTAAATAATGCGATTTTTAGAGGTATTTTCCAATATGTAGTCAAATTAATGGTATTCTTTAGTATGCCACGAACGCACGCACTATGTCAGAGGTTCATTGAGTGAAACTCCCATGATAATAGTAGGGTTTAATATTTGGGTTTATAATATTTGGTTTAATATTAGGGTTTATAATTTTGGATTTAAAATTAGGGTTTATCATATTGGGTTTAATATTAAGGTTCATAATACTGAATTTAATAATAGGGTTTATAATATCACGATTTATAAATCTATATAGTCTACACAATGCAACAAGCCAAGGGGAGCTTTAAGGTTTTAAATACATTTATGTATTCAAAAATATGATATATATATAATATATATATAATAGACACACCTTGGACTTATCAAACATCCAAGGGATCAAATCTCTTGATATGAAAATATTTTTTTTCAAACTTTGCACTCTAAAAAAGGTTTGCACCTCAAGAGATTTGATCCATCTTGATGCTTGTTATTAAGATGGATCTATACCAATTTTTAATAAAGAAAAAATGAAAAGTAAAATATTTGTTTAAAAAATATTCATATATTAGGGATCAAACCCTCGAGGTGCAAAAATTCTTTTAAAATGCGAAATTTGAGGAGAGGTTTACACTTCAAGAGATTTTATCCTTCTCTAGCTAGGCGTTAACATGGATCTATGTTGGATCAGTAAACTTAAAATTTAATATGGAATAAAATGGAACATACCTCTAGACATTGTGATTAAATTTGATGTATAAAATCATTATGGATCCAATAGAGAGATATTATGATCTATCCATGACTTAATGCACCAAAGGATGGTGTCACAAACAATTTCGTTCTTGATAAATCAAGACCCTTCTAATTCGCCCATGATTATAATGATATTTCCATCAAACAATATTAACTAACTTTGAGTTAATTGGGTGGTTTTCACCGTTCATAACTAACACTTCATGGGAAGTTATATAACCATATATATGGGTTTGTGATGGTTTGGGGCATAAACAGAAACATTATTAAGAAATATTTTTAACAGTCTCCCACTTGGTCCAAATTGACACAAAAGCAATATTATTTTCTCTTTCTAGTTTCCCAAGAAAGAGTTTCAATGAATGAATCATGGTGGTAAATCATTTACTAAAGGAATACTACCTTCCATGTATTAGGATATCATTTATTCCATCTAAATAAACACTTTATGTGGCATAATTCTTTATGAACGTACAACAAAATTCCCATTCAAGGTCCAACTTTATTGTCCCAATGGACAACATTTCACTCATTACTCCTTTATGTATATAAATTTGGGTAGACATATATCCTAAGAACCATTGGAAACATAATTGCCATTATAAAACTAAATGATGCCTCAAATGTACATAAAAAATCAAACATGAAATAATTCAGTGAATCCCATATGCTCCACATGTTCTCCACACAACATAGGTGGTAAGCCTTTCGGCATGGGATTCACAATCATTGAATTACTGCTAATTTTCTCAATAGTGACCCAATGATTCCAAACACATTCTGTTGGCATTATTATGCAGGTGTTGTCCTTGATGGCAACTCACTCAGAGGTATGATACAGGTGGAAACTCAATCAGATGACAGATTATAGTACAGTAGGTGCTTTTCACCCACATTGGGTTTCCACCTTATATTATGGTGTTCATGTGTGCTCCTTATGTGTGATGATCTATTTTGTTTTACTGCACCTATTTACTGTTAATATGGTTAATAATGTTCTGATGCACTCATTGAAGATCAACTAACTAAATCATAAGTTTATTGGATATACGCTAGTTGCATTAAACATAATTGCGTATATATGCGGGTATCCGTAATTGAAGTAGCGTATACGAATCTGAGTATGAAAATGAAAAGTGTTTGATTTTCTAATACCGATTCACCCCCCCGCCCCTCCTTTCAGTATTATTTCCAACAATTGGTATCAGAGCAAGTCCTTTGGTAGAAGCTTGATTGCTTGAAGGAGATCCGTAGAACAATGGGAAAGAAAGCATGTCAAAAGAAGAAGATAGCTCAAAGGAACAATGATAGCCTGTCATTGAGTGGAAGCAAGTATTCAGATCCTGGATCACCTCAGATTGAAGATGGACAAGTGAATGAAGCATCAAATAAAATCATAGATAAATAAGATCTACCTAGCAAAAGGGAGAGTGCCCTTAAAGAAGAAATTATCAGCTTAAAAGCTCAGCTGGAATGTGCCTTCAGAGTTCATCAAATGCTTCAGTGGCTGAATGAAGAACAAGAAAAGGAGATTCTCAAACTAAGGCAACAAATGGAAGAAGGAAGAAAGTTTGAGGAAATTTTGAAGAAGCAATGTCTGGGAAAGGAAGAGAAACATCAGGTTGAGGTAAATATCTTGAAAGGTAAATTAGAAGAAAAGGATACACTATTATGATTTCAAGACAATACTAAGACTTTGGATGATATTCTTAGTAGTCAAAGGTCGCCTACTATCAAAATTGGTCTTGGTTTTTATGAATTTGTTGAAGGTGAATCTAGATCACAAGGTGAGGCAAGTAACTCTAATGAGAAAGCTGAAATGATCAACAAGGAGATGAGAAGACAACCTCATCAACAGCCAAGGAAAGAAATTCCTCAAAGAAAATCTTTTGCTCCTAACTATGGAAGTGATAGACAATTATTTCCTCTGATGAATAATGTTGAATGTTATGTATGTCATAATCTTGGACATGTTGTAGCCAGATGCAAAAGTAGAATGGTTCAAGACCATCACACAAGATCATTACATTCCAAGTACTTCAAGGGATATTGTTTTGCTTGGAATATGTTTGGCCACAAAGAAATTCATTGCAATAGAAGGAACATGAAACATGTAAGATGTTATGCATGTAACAAGTTTGGACATAAAGCAAGGGAATGCAGGAGAAAAATTCAAACTCCAAAGCAAGAGTATTATGCATCATCACAATTCCAGGTATTGAAGAATATAGAATTAGAGACACAAAGGTGTGACATGACTTAGTTAGCTGACATAATAGACATAGGGGAAACTGAAAGTGTAGATCTTCAGTATTCCAACTTGCATACGCTGATATAATAAAGGTAAGTCACGTATATACGAAAATCATAGGCTGCATAGTCACGTATATGGAGTGTCATGCGGAATGAGTCGATCTTGCAGACAAGATAGACCTTCCTAGAATCTAAAGAAGACCTAATGACAAGCAAAC
>APFE030153785.1:0-10410 GCA_000404065.3 Pinus taeda
CTATTCCTACCATAGAGATGATTGAATGCATTCTGTAAAAAAAAACTTCTGCTGATAGGAAAAATACAGTGAAATTGTACTCAAAAGGGCATTCTCAAAAGATTTCAAATCTCTTACACTACAACTTTATGCACTATATTTTCTCCAAACTTATTTTCTTCAAATCCATCCACTGTTTGATAAAAGCATCCAGCATTTCATTGATATATCACTTCAATGTTTTAAAATGTAATATATTTATATATTACATATCACTTCAAATGCTTTAACTATACAATGCAACATGTTGTAATTATACCATTCAAATGATTTAAATGATATAAAGAAACTGTGTATTGACATTATTCACCCACATTCTCACACATTGGAATGTTACGCTTCCACTGTGCTTTATTTAAAACAACGTTCAAATTAATTTAAACAGCAGCTCTGCGGTTTTGTTCATGGTCGCACCTACTCCGTGTATTGCCCAGAAACCCCAAGCCTACAGTGCGGGCAAACTATAGACACATATGAAAATATATGTCACAATCACGGTAATGATAACACATAATTGATCCATTTAATTCCCAGCTACAATGCTTGCAGTCATATACTCTGTCCATAATTGGGTTTCGTTGGAAATCTAATCGACATATCACAACTGGATGTTGATGATCAAGGAGAGGTGAATTAACCACCAGGGGAGCTCTTACGCAGTAGTCGTGGAGGTTGAAGTTACATTCATCTTGACGGAATTTGTATCTTAATCCATGGCTGAAATGTGTGCAAGCGTAGCATTTGCCATGTTCGCAGTTGAGAGTGTCTGAAATCAAGGGCGGAGTTGGGCTGTTCAAACCATTCAGGGCGCCATGGATAGGTACCAGAGGGTGGAGAGGCCGAAGGCTGAGAATACAATTAATCAGAATGAAATCCGGGTGACAACTCAAGGGCTGATAAGGAATTATACGCAATTTAAAGCAAATCCATTCAGAACTTTGGACGGGCAGCGCACAGTTCAGAATGCAGTTCAACACTTGGAAAGTGTTATGAACCAAACCTTAACCACAGGCCAGAAAACCCATTATCCGCAAATGAACAAGATGGAATCAAGTAAACTCATTATCCCTTCTGGACAACGTTAAAAAAAATAACCATTCAGTAATGCATTCAGTAACGGATTCAAACGCATTCACTTCAGCTACAGAAAGTAAATGGAGGTGCAGGTGAGAATAATCAAGTGAATGGCAATAACGCCCTTTTTGAAATGTTTCTGACAGTCAGAGAACTGAACAGTCAGACAGAGGGCAGCTACCATGTCAGGAGCAACTAATTTTATGGAGAACCTGCTCAGCTATATGGAGAGCAGACAAGGAGTTACAAGGGACACAAAGGCTAAAAAAGAGTTGGTTCTGATACCATGTCAGGCTAGGAGTAACTCCAGTTTGGCAAAAAACTGATACGATTTATTTCATTAGGTAGCTATTGTTATATACAAAGAATGTGACTGCTCAGTTCATCTTCTTGATGACTTTTCACATTCCAAATTCACCCAATCGCAGAGGATTAGTTGTCAACAGATTCTCAATACCATCATCCAGGCTCACGAGGTGGTACACTCTCCCAAAAGAAATAAACAAGATGGTATGATCATTCAGCTGGACCTTGCAAAATCTTACGATAACCTAAGTTGGTCTTATATAAGGGCAGTTATAAGAGCTTATGGCTTCGACCGTAACTGGATAAGATGGGTTATGGCACTAGTATCCACAGCCAATTTTTCCATTCTGCTTAATGGCACTCCTTCAAGAACCTTTCACGCCCTCTAGAGGTCTCAGACAAGGGGATCCACTCTCCCACTTCCTCTTTGTTCTCATGATGGAAGGGCTAGGCAGAGCGATCAAAATGGCAAATGCTAAAGGGAGAATCCAGGGTCTCAAACTCACTCTAGATGGAGAGGCAAATACTCACCAACAATTTGTGGATGACACGATGCTGCAGGGTCTACCCATGTTTAGGGAAGCAAAAGTGATCAAACAAATCTTAAATGACTTTGCTATGGTGGATGGCACAGAGGTAAGCCTCAAAAAATCAAAAGTTTTCTTCTTTAACACTGACATTGCTATTCAGAGGAGCATCACCAGAATTCTTGGGTTTCAAAGGGACCAGTTACCTTCCAAGTTCCTGGGAATGCCTCTTACAGACAAACCTCTAAGCAAGGTAGTGTGGGAGCCGATAATGAATAAGCTTCGGGACAAGATTAGGAAATGGACATGCAGGTCTTTAAATTTGGTGGGGCGCCTTGTGCTCACATACGCTGTCTTGCAAGCTATTCCCTTTTTCATTTTATCAGCTCTGCCGGATCCTAAACGAGTTATGCAACAGATCAAGAACATTCAATGGGATTTTCTATGGGACAGAGGAGAAGAGGAAAAGAAATGGGCTTTAGTAGCTTGGGACAAGATCTGCAAACCTAAGAACCATGGTGGTTTGGGGCTTCATGACCCTGAAACCTTCAGCAGAGTTTCAGGAGCTAAACTCTGGTGGAGGTGGCTTAAGGATTCGACAACCCCTTGGGCCAAGCTCTGGAAACAAAAATATGCAAAAAATTGGCAAGAGAGGGATCACATCCGAATGTTAGGGCATATTAAGGGCTCCCACATTTGGAACCTTGCTTGGGAGAATAGAGGTATTGTCTAGCAACATAGTTTCTGGGAGATCCGTGATGGGAACTTGGCATGTTTTTGGGAGGATAGCTGGCAACAGGAACCCAATTTGTTTAAGGACGAATTTAGCCGCTCTCAAGAATGATACTGACAACAAAGGTTTACTTATGGTAAGTGACTTTTGGGATCAAGCAAGGAACAATGGTAAATGGATAATTTGGAAGGATGTAGGCCATAGTGAAGGCAACCATTTGAAGGCCTAGGCGATTTCTCTTGCTCGGGATTTGGAGCAAAGGAAGATTTTGGTATCCTCCTTATCTGATCAACTAAGATGGGGAAGGAACATTGAAGGAGAAGTTAACCTTAACGAAGCTAAATGACTAGCCACAGGGTTTAACTACCAAAACCTTGATCAGGTATGGAAGAACCTTTGGCAGAACCCTCACTGGATGAAAATAAAATTGTTCATTTCGCTAGTTCAACAAAAGAAAATTCTAACCTGGGAGAATCTGCTGAAAAGGGTTTTGTTGGCCCATCTAGATGCCCTCTATGTTGCTTACAAGAGGAGACGATGGATCACCTACTCAACCTCTGCCCTTTCACCTCCACTGTGTGGGATTGGGTGGCCTCAGTCTTCAAGCATACTGATAGGGATAGACTCAATGTCACCAACACTTTGAAGAATTGGAGGAAAAACATCTCAGGCAATGAAATCATCAATAAAGCTTGGACTCTGGTTCCAAGCTTTATTATCTGAGATGTTTGGAAAGAACGCAATGGAAGGATCTTCAAGAACAAGACAAGCACACCCAAGCACATAATTGTACAAATTTTACGACAACTCAAAGACATAGTCAGAGGTTTGTTGGGGAAACTTCTGGATAACCCTCCTCTGCCTTAACAAGTTTGTATACTACTGTAGTTGGGTCTCCAGTCAATAGTTCCACAGGGTATAAACAAAGGTGTGAGACAAACAAATGCAAGTATGGATATTTGGAAGCCTCCTCGACATGGCTTCTTAAAAGTCAATATAGACGGAGCATCCAAGGGCAACCTAGGTTTCACTCGTTTTGGGGGTGTTACAAGAGATGAGCAGGGACGCATAAAGGAGATCTTTCATAGCCACTTGGGAAAAACCACTAATAACATGGTGGAACTCATGGTCTTAGAGCAATGCCTAGAATCCTGGTCGACTCAAATTCACACAAAGTCATCATTGAAGTAGATTCAAAGTTGATTATTAAAGTGGCCAAGAAAATGTACAATGGAACGGCACCGGATAAAGTGTCGAAACATTGGAGGCTATCGCAGGTCTTTCATCATATTTATACCCACCTACAAAACTTAAGAACCGTCAACTTTGTCCATGTGAAAAGAAAAGCAAATATGTTAGCTAATCGTCTGGTAAATGAAGGAGTGATTAGTAAGGGAGGTGATACTCGGCACATTTGGGAGTCAATACCCCCAGGCAATCTGTTTGAGGATTGTCTCTGTTAGGCTGCCAAAGATGTGGATCGATGGATCGACAGAATGGACCGATGATGCTCAGGAAACATGCGGGAGTACAAGGACACTTAACCTGGTCGCAAGTTGAATGGCAGCAGTCCGCAGATTCTATTGGCCTCAATCATGCAACGGATTTCGGGCCGGAATGAGATCGAAAATTAACCACTTGGATGGACCCGAAATCCTACAGTTTGACGTGCTCTAATCTTTTTCAGGTCTGGAATTTGGTTAATCATCATGCTAGTTTTCGGGCCGAAATCTTATCCAAAGGATTTCGAGCCGGAAAGAGTTTGAACGTTAACAACTTGGACGGACCCGAAATCCATTAGATTGAGGTGTTATATTCTTTTTCGGGTCCGGTCTTTTGTTATTTATCATGCTAGTGTTCGGACCGAAATGGTGGTGGACCATTGGATTAAGAAGGCTTTGATCAACGGCATTGGTTGATCGACGCTTTGGTTCGGGTCTGGGGAATTGGACCGAAGAAAATTTTCGGCGCAATTCGTTATATTTGAAGTCTGGTGGACTTCACAGTTTGTATATGAATTTGGTGAATGTGATCCTGTGTTAGACATGCGATCCTGGTTTGCTTAAGAGTAATTGTAACTCCGAGAGATATGGTTTGATCTTGGGTTTGTTAATCTTGTTGATGGTAATCGCACAACAGGATTGTTCTTGTGTTGGTCTTTGCACTGGTAAAGACGTGTATTATATGTACTGTACTTTTACAGTTAATAGAAGGTTCCATTCTTACTTGACCAAAAAAAATAATAAATATTATTATTAATGATAAAAATAATTAATATATAAGTGAAACATATATAGATTAAAATAAAGTATGTAACAATATTTTTAACTATGGAATTTTCCCCCACTTTATTATGGAGATTCTTAATCTATAAATAAGTTTTGTTACAACATCATGGGCCAATACCATGACTTATAGATATAGCATACCTAAAAAACATACCTCATTTCATATGACACTTGTTCATATAATATCTTTTTAATTAATGAATTTAATTAAAATGGCAAATAAGACATAATTGCTTTATAAATAAATTTCAGTGTTTGATTTGAGTATCTACAAAGAATATTCTATAATATTCCATGGATGTTAAATCTCTACATCCACCTAATAATTATTAATAATTAAATTAAAAATGTGGAAGCCATATTCCAAAATAGACATTCCTAGGCATAATTAGGTGGATGGTAGAGATTTAACCTTCATACAATATTATAGAATATTCTTAATAATATACACAAATCAAACGCTAACATTTATCTCCAAAGTAATTGTCATTTTTCCCTTTTAACTAAATTCATTAATTAAAAAAATGTTATATGGACAAGTGTCATATGAAATAACTTATGGTTTTTTGGGCATTTGGTATTAATAAGCCATGGTACTGTAAGTCTATTTGCATGTTAAAGATCTCATGAGCGAATAATTATGGTTAAATGTATATATGTTTAACTTATATATTGATTGTTTTTATCAATAATAATAATAATAATTTTAAATAAAGTTATAATTTAGTTCATTTTTATGATTTTTGTAATTTTAAAGTGAGATGTATGATTAATAAAGTGTTTTGATTGATGCTTATTATGGATTGATGCCTTACCAACCATTTAATTTATATGCTTGCACTATTAATAAAACTAAAGCCGACATATTAATTAAATGGCTAGTAAATGTATATACATTAGTCTATAATAGACATCAAACCACTTATTTCATATACTTCTCAAATTACTAAAATCAAAACAATCATAAAAATTAACTAAATTATAAGTTTATTTTAAATTAATAATATTATTATTAATGATAAATGGAATTAATATACAACTTAAATAGTCAAAACCCCATCTTCGCCTCAAGCGTGGGTGGCATAAGGATGCCTAGTCTTGGCTCAACCACTAGGGGATAAATGAGGATATCATCATGGGAAGCAATGATAGTGTCAAAGATACTATCACCTTCAAATTTAAGGATAAGCTATGGGATGATAAAGAGCTGGAGGGTAAGAGGAAGCTAAGATATTATAAGGAGGCAATCAACCCCACCCTTGAGAACCAGAATTATCTTTCTATTTTGAACAACTCAAAGAAAAAGATGAACATTGCCAAGATTAGAACTAACTCTCATGAACTTCAGAGTGAAACCGAGTGTTGATCTACTCCCAAGACTCCCTAGGATGATAGAATTTTTCAGCTTTGCGATACTAAGAAAGTGGAGGATGAAAAACACTTTCTTTTAGATTGTTCGGCCCTTATTGACATCCACTCACATTTCTCTAACATTTGTCATAATTCCAATCTTCTTGACTTACTAAGTCAACCCAGCTATAGTGATCTTGGTGCGCTCCTTTCGCTTCTTTTTGAGCAGAGAAATAAGATCAATAATTACAATTAGATTCTCCTTCTTAAGGTCAGATAGACCGCATTGATCTTAGTGGATGTTAATCATCATCATCATCAGACATTTAAGAAAAGAAAATTCTTAATCATGAAGATTTATCCCATTTTATCATGAAAATTCTTAATATATAAATAGGTTTGATACAATACCATGGCTTATGAATGCCACATGCTCAAAGAACCATAACCCATTTCATGTGACACTTGTTTATATGCTATTTTTTTAATTAATTAATTTAATTAAAAGGGTAAAAGGAACATAACTACTTTGGAGATTCTAAAAGAGGTTTGTATCTCAAAAAATTCGATCTCTGTCAACTTTTAGTAGATCTGAAATTAAAATAGATTACATGGTATTTTTTAAAATAATAAATTAGATTTTAACAATAATATTAAATAACAAAACTATGTTGTATTTTAATTTTACATAATAATTTATTTAACTCATATTTAACTCATTTTGAAAAATGCTCTAATGGAAAAGGCGATTCCCACCCTTTCATAACAAGGCCGCATAGCTAGCGTTCCTTGCAGCTTAGTTTAATTACTGAACTTTGAAATGTCTGAACCTACTCCACATTTGAACAAGGGCTACAAAGTAGCTACTCTCACTTACTCTAAATATAGTTAAATCAGAGTAAAAAACAATAAAGATATACAACTTTTTATTAATAAAATTACATTTAAAGTAGCAAAATAATTGATATTGCATCAAAGATAATAAGAACTCTATTTGTGGATGTTTTTTCATATAAACTTTAATATCATATTTGCTCATTCTAATCTATTATTTGTATAGGCGAGGAACCACACTAGAAGCATGAATGTGATATGGATAATTTATAAAATATTTTGTATGAAGAAGATACCTCTAAAACAGGTTTTGATTAACTAATAAAAGAAGCCATGATAATGGTCATGTATATATTTTATTTTTCTTCGTGTTTTTTTTTGGTAAAAAAAATGTAAATGATAAGAAAAATAACATAATAAATGGAAGAGATAATAAAAGGGTACATTACATAACATACAATATATAGTATAATCCAAAACATGTAAAACATATAATGTATGGCCTTATAATCTCTACGTTTAAAATGAACAAAATTTAAATAATAAACTATATTACAGTACATGGGTGTAAGATCTTAAAACAAAGAACATAAGTGGTAAATTTGAAGGTTCTTCACCAAATCAACTCCCATGCATTGAAATGCATTGCAAAACTTATGACGTGGGAATTAAATAATTCAACTACTGAATCATAAGAAATTGATGAGATTGTTTGAGTGATGTGATCTTTGCTTCCACTTATAAGAATACAACAAGGATCATAAATGTATATTGTTCCAAAATCCACAATACGAATGTTATTCACTGTGAAAATGCCAAAACTTTATATTGACAGGGACTGATTGTCAAGTTTATTTCACCACCTTGATCCTCGAATATCACATTAGAGATTATATTCAATGGTGAACTGAATAATACATTTGACAATTGGCATATAGACACGTATGACTGGTGCTCTCTCCACGAAGTTACACCTTGAGATTTCAAAACCTCATCTTCATTTATGGCTTGTATACTCAGTTGTTGGCTCTAACCACCATTGGGCATAATTCGAACCGTGTTAAATCAAGGATCTATTATTACAACTAACTTATTTCTCAGGGATTGTCATGGATCTGAGATATGCTTCCATTGATCTCACTAGAAAAGTTTGATCGTCAACGAATACATTGGTTGAGATATGCATTCTCTGCAACAATAGCTGAGTGTACATGGACGCAGTTTGAAACAGCACGGTGTCGAGCAAATGCAGGGTGGCGACAGAACAATGATACCATTGGCATGGATAGCGGAGTGTACTTCGAAGCTAGTCTGGAAAATCGCAAATGCAAGATGGCGGCAAAAACAATGATGAGAAAATAAGAACCAAACCTCATCAACCAATCAACATGTAATAAAATAAAATAACATTATTAGAAAAAAATAAATTAATTTTATTTACAAAGTTAACTTTATAACTTGGTCTTTAATTTTTAGGTCAAACGGGCATTTCCAAATATGTTGCACCCTACGGCCGCAGGGATAACAATAAGATACAAGCTAAAATCAATTTTAAAATTGTCATTTGAAGTCATTTGCAGTTTGTTTACTATTTAAAGAGTGGAGTAAATTAACATTTTTTCAAAATGTTGTTCGGAACCATGAATGTTTTTTGCATTCAAAATTTAAATCAGTGAATCATAAGTATCTTCTTGTATCTTTATTTTCTGTGAAATGTGTTTCACTTCCAATGTTATCATATATTATGGAATTTTATTTATTTAATTTTTGGCATATCATGTGTGTTCCTGACATACTAAACAACACTTGACTGCATATTTGAAAATATCTCTAAAAATAACATTATTTAACCCCCTACTAATACGAACCCAGTGCACTTTCCCAATTTGACATATCATGTGTGTTTGTGACATACTAAAAACTACCCTTAATTTGACTACATATTTGAAAATATCTCTAAAAGTAACATTATTTAACCCCCTACTAATATGAACCCAATACACTTTCCCAATTTAAAAATCCCCTACTTTCACAAAATATTATAGGTACTATTTTTTCATTAAATTTTTTTATACCCCTTTATATTTTTTTTATTAATTTTGAACTCCATTTTTTATATCTATCAATATAAAAATTATTTACGGCATATTATATGCTCAATATATTATGTCATTTTTTCTTCAATATATATCCCCCAATATGAACGCACGTCGTATGGTATTTCTCCCCAGTAAAATCCACTATGCCATGCACCTTACATAACATATTGAAAATCAAAATATCATGTATTCATATTTATCTCAAATCTAAGATGAAAAAACCACATATATAGATAAAAACCGGATACAGGTATTTCCAAAGACAATAACCATGCTGAAACACGACCCTATGGCGAAATTGAAATGAAAAAAATCTCCAAATTTAATATAACGAATAACAAACACCTGATCCATTGTAGACATAAACATACATGTGCCAGCAACAATGATGGCTTGGCACCATTTCTCGTCTTAAGCATCTCTAGTGGTGAAAACCCCCATAGTAATGGTCTAGGTAGTTCAAGGCTGTCAAAATGTAACCATCTAAGTCGAACTCCAGCTTCCCTACAAAAAACTTGGAGGAATCAATCATTTTCTCCTCATCCTCCTCTCGAGATTGCTTGGCTCGTTCAACTACTTCGGCCATTTTCTACTTAATAGACTCTTTCCCCTTGATTGCCTTTTGTGCCATTTCACAAAAGTTTTCCTTACCTGCTCCTAGGCTTGTTCTAAGGTTTGATTCCCCTTAGCCTCCCAATCCTCTTAGGCTCAATGGATTGCTTCAAAAAAATAAGAATTTTATGCTTTTGAATAGGTCATACGATGACAGAAAAACCATGAGTTGTCAAAACCAAGAGTCCAAAAAACTTTAGTAATTTGATTGAATTAAAATGTTTAGATCACATAAATAATGATAATATAACAAGGCATACATCTCTTCCATATGGATGTCGCTTCTCTCGGAGCAATAAAATTATTCTAGAATATTATGAGGAGGTTAAATCCCTACCATACACTTAATAATTATTGATAATTAAAATAAATTTTATAAGCCTCATTCCAAAATAGGAATGCCTATGAACATAACTAGTGCATCCATATAAATAAAATGACTGGTAAATGTAGTAAGCATCAAAACACTTCCGTTATGATACATTTCACCTTGCTAAAAAAATCATCAAAAGTAGTTAAATTATAACTTTATTAGTATTATTATTATT
>APFE030153796.1:3302-13795 GCA_000404065.3 Pinus taeda
ACCAGTCCTTGATGTGGGGGGTTGCTTTGAGAAGAGCGATAACAATCTTTTCTCGACTCAAAAATTCATGAACAGAAAAATACCCCTCTAGTAGATTTAACCATTTATCTACAACATCTGCATCTATCTGACCTTTGAATATGGGGATTTCAAAATTAACTTGTACCTAAAGGGTGTGACATTTCCAGAGTAGCTACTGGAAGCCGATGCGTCGCTTTTGGGTAGCCACTAAAGGATCTGGGCAAAGCTGTCCATCATCGCGTTCCATTATCGCTCGAGGGCTTCTTCAAGCAATATTTTGATAGGATCTTCTGCCCCCTCGTCTTTCTTCTCATCCGCCATGCGAGGCTGTCGGGATTTACGAGGCGAGTCTTGCAAAGGTTCGACCAGTTCAAGCCCTAACTCCTTATATCCCGACCTCGTTGGGGACATGCAAAGAAAAATAGAGAAAAAAGTAGACCGCTCTGATACCACTGATCCAGACTTAAACAGAAACACAAAAAATTACAGAGATAACCATAAACATAGATATGCAGCAGAAATAATACTTCATTTCATTAATGTAAAATATTGAAATATGCTTACAAACAGTAATGGAAATAAACCAGCTAGGGCGATGGTAGCTTATCTTTGAGAAGAGATGTGGTGGCTACATGCCTCTGAATTGTGTTACAATGAGGCTCGAAGGCCTATTTATTTTTGAGAAACAATGGTAAACCCTTAACATTCCAAAACCTAACCCTAGAAGATGAAACGCAAAATTGTGGGCCCCGTTTGGGTAAATTGGTACATCAACTTCCCGAGGTCGTGACTTTGGCATACGATCTCCGTTTGACACGTACAATAGCTCGTTAGAAAGATCTATCCGAACATTACCACTATGGGAAGGGCAACATCGATCCATGGACCCATGTTTCCCTTAGATTTCCCAAAAAACGCCGTTTAGGGCCTCAAAACGGCTCCAGAAGTTCAGGACCCGGAAAATTGCTAAAAATAGTAAGTTGTGATACAATTAAGGAAACTAAAAATGCTGAGACAAACAATGGTGGGGGTCCAGGTGGACTTGGCAGGTGGCCACCAATATCCACCTGGATCATCTGCCTCCATAGATTAATACCTGTGATCCTGTTAGATAGCCAGTATGATGGTAGATGCTATTCTTCAATAGCAATTCTGATTTGGTGATCTGTACCCAGGCCAGATGTGTCCTCCCATTAAGGTTTTTTGTAAAAACTATAAAAAGGAGAGGGCTAACCAGCGATTTAGGTTTTGATTCTTCCGCAGACTCCTTTCTGTTGTCCACAAAGCTCCATGGGTAAATGTCAGTGTCGTTGTCATTGATGGCGTAGCTGCCAGAAACCCTAGCAATAGAGGCCCGGTCGCAAACAATGGCTCCCTCCTAAATAGGTCTCAAGTGCAGCCCATTATCCAAATCATATTAGTCTTCTTTGCACACTAAAAAACTGATTCGGGTTCATCTCTTCAACCGCTACGAGGAGCTCCTTCTGTAGCTTGAAACGGAATGGGTACCTGTATATAATCTTGAAGAGAGAAGTGTCGCGGCCTGGTTCGCATATGTCGTCCGAGGCATTTCCCCTATTGTATCCGGTTTGTGCGCTATAGTTAGGTCACATGAGATGAGCAGGCTTCCTCCAGCGATGGCTATGGGATTTGAAAACAAAAATTGTTCCCTTTCTCTGTGCATGGTTAACTTGACCCAACTCGGTTCCCTCCTTTATGTCGGCGTTAGATATCACCTCTGCTCCATCAGGTTTGTTCGATCACTGCTTTCGCACATCGACATCAATAGTATCAGCCTGCACAGAAACGACCTTTGGCGATGTCTGCCTCGAGTGTGCATCTCTAGGTTTCTCTGTCATAGGAGTAGGGTTTGTTGCAACAGCCTTCTTGGCAGAGCGGGGAGCCATTTTCATTCCTTCGTAACCAAGGTTTTTGATATATATATATATATATATATAATAATAATAATAATAATAATAATTATTATTATTTTTAATTATAAAATTTTTAATTAAATCTATTATTTTTTTTTTATTTATTTTAATTAGCTTAAATTTATTTTTAAATGAGTTTATTTAAAAATTTTATTTTTAATTAAAAAAATAATTTAATTTAAATATCTTAAATTTTTTTATTTATTTATTATTATTATTTTAATTTATTTTTAAATTTTTTAATTGTCTATTGTTAATTTTTTTTACAATGTGTGTGTGTTTTTTTTAAACTCATTTTTATTATAATATATATATATATTTTTATTTTTGGAAATTTTATTGGTTTTTGATATATATATATATATATATATTATATATATATATATATATATATTATAATTAGTATATTTTGGCAACAATTAATCTTTTGTGTATTGAATATTAAATTAACAATATATAAATTTATAAACAATCTTAATCTCAAAACCTTCTTATAAAAAACATTACAAAAAAAATAAAAAACACATATGTGGAAATCTTTTAAAAAACAAACATGGTAGGATGAAAAAAAAGAAGAGGAATAAGATAACTTGAACAATTGTTAAATAATCAACATTTAAAAAATTAATTGTGCATACTTAGGACATCAAAAAAATTGAAGTGTCAAAAATATGTCATAAAAAAATGATGATTTTCAAAATTCGCATGAAAATCACAAATATTTAAAAAAAAATATGCACACTTTATCCACACTCAATACATTAGAAAATTTAAAGTGTCAAAAATAAACCCTCTCAAAAAGGGAGTTGATGATACATCAACACTTTTCAAAATGAGTATGAAAATCACTAACATTTAAAAGAAATGTTCATACTTGATACATTAAAAAAATGAAGTGTTAAAAATACGCTAAAAAAAACGTAGATACTGCATCAACACTTTTCAAAATTAGCATGAAAATCACTAACATTTAAAAAATGTTCATAAAAAAACTTAAAGTGTCAAAAATATGCTCAAAAAAAAGTTGTATTATGAATCAACAATTTTCAAAATCAGATGGCTTTTTTGCTACCTCAAAAAATGGGTAATTGGTAATTTTCTCGTTTGATCGGTAACTATGTTTTTATCCTTCAAACCCAACAACTGTCCAAGAACGTGCTCTGATACCACTTAATGTTCCAAACTAGAAAATATAATGAATATGAAAACATGCAGTAAATTGCAGCCAAGAATTTTCACACATGTGGGCACAAATTTACACAAATAGAAATAGGTCAGAGAGCCATAGAATAACATCCATAAAACTGAGCCATTTTATTGATTTTAAAGCTGGAAATGAATATAATGGAGTGAATAGATAGAACTTGGGCTTGCTACTGCAAGCATGCAATACCTAGGAGAGAAACCAAGTGAAATATCTAACTGAAATGACTCAATCTATCTAAATGCACTACCCAGAAATTGTTGTCATTGTTGTTGGAGGCAAGCTGCGAAATGAACCCTCGAAATTGCTCCACAATTTCTGAAAAATTAGAGAGAGGCTCCTCATACCCCAACCAATAAAACCTAGAAATATTTTGAGTTAATTCCAGCTGACTTGGAATGCCCAGAATTGTGTGAAAATCCCAGCTAAACCAACAATTCACCCTAATATAAGAATGAGGACTTCAAGCCCGAATATCGCCCAGAAAATTCTTAAATTTTAACCACAGACTCCTCTCATAAAACCCAATAAAACCCTGAAAAATCTCCAGTTGAATCCACTAGTCAATGAAACCCAAAAAGTAGTGTGTGGCCCTTCACAATTTGCTAGTGAGCTACAAAAATCGAACTATTGCAAGAATGCACAATTTCCCCAAAGGGAAACTCCTCCAAATCCCATCAAAAGTCCTTCCTCAAACTATCAGCCAAAATCAACTCCAATACATGGAAAAACACTATGGCTCAACCCCTACACAAAGAATAATCAGTAAATGCCAGTGCAACTCCATAAAGAGAAATTGCAATCCACAAATAACGTTGATTTTTGCCCTACAAATTCTTTACAAAATCACCAACATCAATAGGGAAAATCACTTGCAAAATAACCAGAACTCCAACCCACAATAGTTGATTCCCTAATGAGCAACTCGATTTTCCTTGTGCCCAAGGTGTGGCAAACTGAGTGAATACTTGCAATAAAGCTCTGCGGAAATCCTGAATTGGACTCCCCAAATTACCTCACTAGGGAGGCACTTGAAGTTCTCCGAAATGAGGGTGGAATTTCCACTTGGAAATTCCTTTTGCTAAACAACATTGTTGACTTGGCTAAGCAGCTCAAGAAAACTCTCCAATTCTAAAATAAAATTCCAAATAGAATAATCAAAATGAGGCTCTTGCCTTCCTTTTATTGTTTCTTTCCCTTCCTCATACCATGGGTCGATTTCTCTCACACTATGCTTTGATACCATGGTTTGATTCTTCCCATGGTTTGATTTCCATTTTGATAACTTCCAAAAATTCACTTGAAATTTTCTTTTCTCCTAAGTTTGGCCTTCTTTTCTCTCTAAAAATTATATTGAGCCCTGATAACCTCGTGCCCGTCTCAATCTTTCTTTCATCTGCTTGACCCTTATATTGCAAATTTTGTTCCGGGTCCTATAGTGGTAGGCCATGTGCTTGATGATCTGGTTGTCCCTATTGGCCCTTTGCAACAACTTTTCTAAGTGAAAATTGACTCTTTCAAGCCAAATTTCTCTATCACCCTCAATTTCCTTCTCAATTGAAGTCAAAGTGACTGGTGCTTCTTCCTCTTGCATTGCTGATTTACCCTTGTCACTTTGTCTCTTTGCCTTGAGAAGTTCTAGCTCCATGAGGACCTACTTATCACTCAGCTGCTTTTTCTCCTATTCCAGATATGTGATGACATACTTGGCTCTCACCAAGCTGTCCATCAATGCTTGGATTTGAGCCTCTTTCTCCTGTATGATGATGTTTTCTTTTGTTGCTTCATCCTGAGCCTCCAAGACAATTGTCTCTATGCCATGATGAATATGATGTTGTTCTGGCTCATCATGCTTCATCAAATCATAATCTCTATCCTCCTCATCATTAAGACTTTCCACCTGCATCTTTTCTTTCCCTTTATGCATCTACTGCACCTGTACCTGCTATGTCGATGAAGAAGGCAAAGCCCCTTCCACACCCTATGGAGAAAGCATTTGCCTATGAGTTGATGAAGAAGGCAAGGTCCCTTCCACACCAAGTGGAGCAAACACTAGCCTTTTAGTTGCAAACAATTTTCTTGTGCCCCTCTGGTATTTCTTGTATGTCTTAGGCACCTCAATGGCTTTAGTCTCTTTGGCTTTCTCATCTTATTTTACCTGAGTACTGCTAGAAGGTCCTCCTGATTCTTGAGACAATGGTGGAGGAATTTGAGGACCCCTATAGATGCCATGGGTAATGAATGTCTCCCAGGAGATGCTGAGGAGGTTAAGATGATGAAGCACAATCATCTTGATCAAGGAATAGTGGTAGAGACTACTGATCTACTAGCGGTATGCTTTTTTCTGTACAAAGTAGGCCATCTTCTCAATGTTCTTGAACAAGAAATATGGGATGTTAAACATCCTCACCCTGGCAAAATGCATGAGAAGCCTGATGTGATAGGTGTAGAATCTAGAAAATCTGCCCTCACAAGTGAAATATTTCATGATGATATTCATCATGGGGGAATACTTGCCTTCAAGGAACTTGAAAGGAAAAAGCCTCTTTGCTTTATTTCTATACCTAGGTTTGATGCAGGGCTCATAATAGTGTTCATATAGGTCTTGTGCCTTATACCATTTCTCTCCCACATTTGGAATCTTGGTTGCATCCGCAATGATGGAGGGTGAAACTATGAATTTCACCCTAGAAAGAGTCACCTTGTTGTCACGAAGATTGGCTACAAAAAGCTTGGTGAGCTCAGGATGGTGTTGAACTCTCTCCACCTTATCACAGAACTCATAGCAGCCTAGATGCCTGAAACAAGTGACAACCAAATGAGAGGCCTATAACTCTCTGAGGTTTGATGGCTCTTCCCTGATAATTTTTCCCCCTTTGTGTGGTTTTCTATGATGCCTAGATCTACCTGCTGAACATTCATTGCCAGTGTTTTCCTCCTCCTCATAATCTCTCTCTCCTCTGTACATGTTTGCAAGTTTTGAGGCTGTGCACTCCTAGAAAAAGGATGGAGGGGGTGAGTAAGAGTGATTAGCAATAAGGGGAGGGGAGGTGAAATTGACAGGTATTTGGTGTACTAGGTAAACATGAAAATGAGTGGGAGGGTGTAAACCATGAAAATGAGGGAGAGGGGCTAGGGTTTTTAAGGTATTGCTTTAGGGATGAAGGAAAAAGGGATATGGAGTGTTATGGAGTGATATGGGGGAGGGGTTTAGGGTTTAGTGACAAGTGATGGGAGGAATAATAGGGGTTAGTGTTTTTAAATCATAAATAAGGGAGATTCTAGGGTTTTACATTTACCATGGCAAATTATCCTCAAATGCATTAATTGCAAACTAATGATGAAGTCAAGGAATAACACTTACTTGCTTGAGGGGAAGGAAAACAAATTTTGATGTTTTTTAGGTGGCAGGAGGTCATTTAGCCCTTGCTTGCCCTATGTACAATGCCTCTTACAGGTGCGTAGCACCCTTCTCTACGTGCAGCGCCGTTATTTTTTCCATTGAGAAAACTAGCCTATGCACAGTGCTCAGTCCCTACGTGCAACGCTCCGGCATGAACACGCAACGCCTCTTCAAGCTGACCTTTGACTGCCTTCCCGATGTCCAAATTGAGCCCATGATAGCTCTTTGGAAATATCTTCCTGTATAATTTCTAGAACGTCTTGAATTTTTTAATTTGGAGCTCATTTTCCTTGTCAAAAGCTCAATATCCCAAGACTGGTCAAAATGTGCAAAATGAGGCTACCAAAATGAAGAGTGTTGCTGCAGTCAACGTTTGGAGGTCTTTGTCAACTCTAAATTGAGTGCATGATAGCTCAATGGAAAGCTATGTTTATCTAGTTAGCATTTGAATCATTAAGCAAGTCATTTGGACACTCAAGCTAGGAGAAAGCTTGATTTTCCCAAGGTCACTCCGGAAGTGCAGCAACTCTCCTGTGGAAAATGATTGTTTCGACATTTCTCCCAAACCATGAGACCTGTGTAAAATATGAAGGAGGTTTTTCTTCTTGGGTCTATTATGGACAAAAAAATCTCTCACTATTTTCAAATTCATATTTTCTTTCTCAGAAACATCATTTGAATAAAACCTATCTTAATGTGTGGAACAGGGGATTTGTAGAAATGAAGGGAAATGAAGGGGATGAGGGGGTTCTAAATTATTGAGAAAAATTTGGGAAGTAGGGAGGGATGTTGGGAAGCAGGGAAAAGTTGAATTTCAAGGATTGAGTGAGGGGAAAGGATCCAAAAGGGAAAAACAGATGCCTAACCTAGAAAAGTGTCAAATTGCAACAATAGGTTAGGGTTTGTGGGAAAATGATGAATTTTAGGGATATCTGTGATGGAAAGTGTTTAAGAAACTATATTAAGGATAGGGGAAGGTGTATGAGCATCAGGATACAAGTTTTGTTGATGATTTGACCATCCAAGAAAAATTACCTTCAAAACCCTAGGAGAGGGAAACGAGCCTTACCTAAGCACAAATAAAGCACAAACAAGGTGTAAAATGACCCATTGGAACCTGAAATATTGATGAAAACTCTTTGAATGATGGTACACTCAGCTGAATGGTGACATGGACCAATACTTGGAAAACTTTGGAAGAAGTGAAAACAATCCTAGACCTAATACCTAGAGACAAAAGTTTACTTGAAGACTCACTGAAATGAAAAAAAATTTGACTTTGACACCCCAAGACCACTTTATAAGAGCATATTCGATCACTGGTGGAAGGCTAAAAAGACTGACACTAACATTGGCCTTATTGGGGATGGCAGCTCCTTGGAGGTGTCAAAAACACCATAGACCAAGTGCCTAACCATGTGGGCTAATACAGTCAAAAACTCAAACTGAAATGCATGACTAAAAACTAACGACTTGACGACACAAAATAACTCTGAAACTGACTAAACCATGCTCACTTCTGTGAGCTTATTAATCACACCCTACTCTAAGTGATCCACTCCTCACCTGATCGAGTGAAATGAAACAACTAATGCAACCAAGTAAGCATTCCGGCTGTTGTTTGAATTCTTCGCAAGTGCTTGCTTATGAGCAACATGAGAGAACTACTGAAATTCAACTCCCATGAAAACTTGTAAACATATCCAAATTTTCCTAGATTGAATAATATGGATTCTCTATCCGACTCCAAAAATACTGCATAAAGATCTTGAAATTAATGTGCAGTGGGACTTAGCTCATCCAATGGATTACTTTGTTTCTCCTCATACCATGAATGCAAACTTTCATCTGAGCTTTGTGATGAGACTCTTGCTAAAAATGACAAGGAAACCGGTTTCTGGATCAAGTTTGTACCAATAATTTTTTCAAGCTCATAGTTAGCTAATGGAGAAGGACTTTGACTACAGATATCATCCAACACATCAACTATTGGATTGTGAAAAACTTGAAAAGACTGTTGCAACCCATTTTCTATTGGTTCCAATGAGATTGCATGATTTTCTACAGGCTGCTCATCCTTTATTGAAGATATACTATGCAAATTTCCCTTCAAAAACTGAAATGATTCAAAACATAATGGTACGGAATAATCTTGCATCATTTGATCATATGTTCCAGCTTCCAAGTCTTCCTCTACAACCTGACATTCAATGGCATTCGGGGGCTGCAAATCTAGATATGGGAAGTCTTGAACAAGGATTTCATTGCCCTTTAGATGGTCAAGATAAAAAATTATTGACGGTTGATTTCTGATTGCACGAAAGTTGTCTCTGATGAATTGAAATGAAGTAAAACAAAAAGGCAAAGATCCTTCACTTACTTCAAAGTTTTCTGCACTTTCCTCCTCACTCCCATAGCTAATATGCATCGGCTGATCTCTATGTTTGAGCTGCTGAAAGTGAACTTCCTCCTTCCACAAACCAACTGTTAATTTGTCTGCAAGATTAGCTTCTATTTGGAGAACATAATCATCATCATACTGATCAAACCTAGGAAAATCATCAGTATAAAACACATCATCAAGCATACATGTCAGATCAACAGATATCTCTTCTCCAAGATGATCTATAAAACAATCATTATCAGATCTATGACATTTGGGATAAGAAAGAAAATGTTTTGGATCAGCCACTTGTTTTTTTCAATCAGCGAACCATGGTCTTTAACATCATAATCATTCCTTGTGGTGATCTTTTGCATCATCTCTTCCACTGCACTTACCAAATTTCGAGCTTTACCTCTAAAGATGTCGATTACTCTGGATCTATGTTCTTCATCTCTTCTTCCTTCAACTTTGCCCTTCTGATCAACAAATTAACCTCTACATCTACTGCACTGTTTTGCATCTCTTTAAGTGTTACAAGGTTCCTTTCTCTCAGTTGAAACTCCATTTTCGGATCAAAGGCATCCGGGTAGTGCAAGAGAGCGGATCCAGGAGGAGGCCTTATATTAGCAGGCATCGAAAAATAGACTTGGTTAAACCTGGTAGAAAATTGTTGTACTGTCTGCCCTGAAAGTCTTTTTAGCTGGTTGTACTCTTCTAGAATCAAGAAAGGGTTCTGTTTGACCACCCACTCGTTGAGGAAAACTTTGACGAACTGCTAGAAATCTGAGCTGCTCGCACCCGATAGGGTTTTGAATCAACTCTTGACTTTGCTTTGCAAAGAAAGAGCAAAACGCCTAATACTGACATCCTCTTCATCAACTTCAAAAAGGTAAACAAAAGACTCAAAATTTAGTACATGTCTCTCAGTAGTGATGTTGTCACATTCACCATCAAATCCTTGTAGATATAGGCAATGATTTTTAGGGAAAGCATGGGATATAGGATGTAAAATCAAAGGCTTGTATCTAGCTAGAACTTTACAAGGTATAGGAATATATACAGAAGCTATAGAATTATTCCTGATCTCTTGAGGCTCATCAGTTTGAAGACGGTCATCATAAGATTCGAAAGAAGGGTCTTGATCAAGATCAAAGGCATGAAAATATTTTGTATTCACAATCTTCAAAGGGAAAGAATCAAATGCAGGTCTAGGATCTTTTCTCAAATAAAATATACTTTGTAAAGAATTCTTGACATTCTCAGGAAAAGAGAAGAAATAATTTATAACAAAGAACATAATGTCTTGGATGAAATTCCAACTTGAATACCTGATCTTTCCATATTGTCCTTGTTGGGCCTCAAAATAGTCCTTCTTTTCACTCCATTATTCACCAATATCTTCACATTCTACCTTCATGTCACCTCCATTCCACCTTCACATCATTACATTTACCTCATTATTGGATCATAACTATGCTTTTCCAAAGTTTATTAATTCTTAACATTTTTAAGTGGATTTATGGCTAAAACTTAGAAAATAATATG
>APFE030153798.1:0-60919 GCA_000404065.3 Pinus taeda
TTCCACTCATAAGCTTCAAGCAACAATGATTTATCTCTCCTTGTTCTAACGTCTACCAAGAGTACAGAAGTGCAACATCAATAGCAGATATCAGACACAAACATTAATAACCTTGATCCATCCATTCATCAAAACCACCTCTGAGGGTGCAAAAGTGCATGTTCTGAGGACGAGTTTTTGACAAATCTCCAGACCCTTCTCTAAATGCATGAGAAGGGTTTAAATATTGCTAACTAATTAACATGATTACATAAATATGTGATCCGGTTTTCAAATGACCGTCCCTCTGATAAAGCAAATTATTTCTAAAATTAAATCTAACTTTGAACTATTTCTGTATTTGCTCCTTAGTGCTGTAAGTGTGCAGCATTCATCTGAGAAGAGTCGGTTGGTTGCCTTTCCCTTTTTGTGTGTGCTATAAAATAGAAGTAACAA
Organism: Pinus taeda; assembly: GCA_000404065.3. NCBI lineage: Eukaryota > Viridiplantae > Streptophyta > Pinopsida > Pinales > Pinaceae > Pinus > Pinus taeda. Next base: position 436 of record APFE030153798.1, read on the forward strand.
GGGCCGACACCACTTTTTTGATAAACTATCAGATATTTTAGAGAATCTCCCGCTGACTGAGTGTATACTTGGTAATAACTCAAATTTTCCTCAAACTGGATCTGCTTTTGCTATTTCGGTTTTCTGCCTTTGCGAATGACTTGATGAGTCAGAAGACTTTACTTTCCGAGCAATTCTCCAGATTGGAAACTGCCTTCGTTCTTCATTCCGGGCTTTTCTGTCTTGTAAGCTTCAGGTATCTTTGTAATCATGCTGCTTTTGTGCGCCTTTGATTCTGAGCTTCAGATGGCCTATCGGTCGTTAGCATCTGCTGAGTGATACTCTGGAATCTGTAGTCCTATCGTATGTGGTTCCTGCTTCTAAAGAAGTCTCTTCTGTGTTCTCTGAGCATCGGCGCTTTCCTCTTTTCCTTAGATGTTTCCTGCAAAAAAAAAATTACTCCATTTTATCTCCTGTTTTATAGTTTGCGTAAAGGAAAAGAGTAAATGAAAATAAAGATTGATATGAAAGCTTCAGATCTTGTGTGTGTATAATCATGACATTTAAAGTGAACTGACTCTTTGAAAAATGAAAAGTAGCCATTCGTACGATCATTAATTTCTTTTTACAGGCGCGCGCCTAATTCTGATTAATGGACAGCTTTCCTTGAATGTTGTGTTGAGCAAGATTCGCGCTCATCGCAGATCATAGATCGCAGATTTGTATTATAGTATTGTGGTATCGCAATATCGGATCATCGCAGATCGCAGATTGTGGATCAGAGATCGCAAATCGCAAATTGCAAATCACAAATTGCGGATATTAGTCATTGCGTCTTACTCTATGTGGCTGCTGCGATATGCGACGTCGCACATCGGCCGTCAGGGATTTCTTAAGCTTATCCTTTTAAGAGCACTTATGGTAAATGTGATACGATGAATTTAGCATCGCTTATTCGTGGTTTGATACGCTTACAAAAGAAGTGTTTCCTTTGCTTTGCTGCGATAAGATTCTAAGGAAAAAACAAAAATATTCATGGGGATTTTGTTTGAATTTTTTACTAAGGGTCCCCCATTTGCTTGGTGTTGTTGTTAATACCAAACAAAAGAGGGGGGGGTTGTTGGTGACCACAACAGAAGGTAATGTGGGGGCCTATGAGTCTCAAAAGTTGAAGGAGCATAAACAAAGATATTCTACTTATGATTAAGAATTAACATTAGTAATCCACACTTTGAAGGTATGGTGACACAATGAAGAAGTTTATCCTAATGGTTGATCATAGTAGCTTGACTGGTTTCTTTAAATAACCCAACTTTAATGCTCGACAAGCACAATGGAATTCTTTCTTATGTGAATTTGAATTTGATATAAAATAATTGAAGGGTAAGGAAATTGGGTGGTGAACACCCTAAGTAGGAAACTAAATGGTATATATGAAATTACATATAATCATTTTTTTTTTCCAATTCAAATAAAGGATGCAGCCCTAAGAGATCTGTGAATATCAATTTTTATGGCAGCAAGCGAATTAAGAAAAAAACCCTGAAGGGAAATTATGATATGACATTAATACGAAAAATTTGTTGATTTACATAAATCAAATTTATGTTACTAAAAAACAAGTTATTAAGCAGCCTATTCTAGATGAATACCATAAGAGTCCACATGCTATCCACTCTGGTTACCAAAAATTAATTACAACTTTGAGAAAAGATTATTTTTGGCCTAGTATGAAGAGAGAAGTGTAATAATACCCCTAAAAGTGTCTATAGTGTCAATAGGTAAAAGCTAAACATCAACATCCAATAGATTTACTTCACCCACTACCCATTCACGAATGGAAATGGGAAACCATCACGTTGGATTTTAGCACATGTTTACCTAAGTCTAAAAGGAAAAATGACTACATAATGGTTGTTGTGGATAAGCTAAGTAAATTTGCACATCTTGCTTCTGTAGAATCTACTTATAAAGCTATACAAATTGCTGATATTTTTATGAAGGCAATTTTTTGTTTACATGGAATACCTAAATTGTAATCTTTGATAAGCATGTGAAGTTCACCTATGCTTTTTGGAAGGCTCTCTTCACTAGTTTAGGCACTCAAGTACAATTCAATACTACCTACCATCCATTGATGGATGGGAAAACTGAATAGGTGAACCAAGTGTTAGAAGATATGTTAAGGATGTATGTAAGGCAACAACCAACCAAGTGGGAATATTACCTCCACCTGGTGGAATTTACATACAATAATAGTTACCATGCTTCATTGAGAATGATCCCATTTGAAGTGTTGTAAGGATGAAAGTGTAGGACACCTATTAATTGGAACAATCCTAAAGATAAACTAATGTTGGGACCTGACATGTTAAAATAAATGGGGTACACTATGAAGATAGTACAAATGAATTTGAAAGTTGCTCAGTATTGACAAAAAACTTGTGTAGAAAAATGAATAACCTACAAGGAATTTAAGGTGGGAGATCTACAAGGAATTTAAGGTGGGAGATTATGTTTATGTAAGTGTCAAATCAAAGAAGAGCACATTGAGATGGGGAAGTTATGCAAAATTGACTCCCTAATTTTGTGGCCCTTTCCAAATACTTGCTAGAATTGGTCCAGTAGCCTATCAACTAGCTTTACCTAGTCATATACATGTGCATAACATATTTCATGTTTCTTTGTTGAATAAGTACATACATGATTCTAGACATATTATAAATTGACAAGATGTGGAGGTAATATAATTTTTTTCCACTGTGTGGAGGTAATATAATAAAGTGAAATGATTTTATGTATTTCTTATTCAATGATTATTGGAATCTAACAACAAATTTAATGTTGTGATTGTAAGTCGAGCCAAACAAATAATTCCTGGTCGAACCTCTGTGTATGTTCGATCAGAGAGAAATAATGCTACGGAAGCGAGCTATCATCTAGGTTAAAGTGCAGTGGAAACACTTTAGCCCAGAATATTCTATCTAGGAGGATGAGAATTTTAATCATGAGGCATATCCCAGTGTGTTCTAAGGGCTAGGAAAACACTGAGGATGGTGTTTCACTCAAGGGGGGATATTTAATACCCCTCTTTAAATGTGTAAATATTTGAGTTACTTGTTAAGTTACTTGATAGACTATGGACCATGTTAAAAGTCTAGTATGAATAGGTTATGAAAATTATTGTTTCTAATTTTGATTAATAAAAGAATTTAAATAGTCAACCATAGAATTATGGTGGAAAGTAATGATGAAATAGAGTTTCACATTCCTGAAAGTTGAAAGACAGTTATGAGTAGAGATAATTTCTTGCCCAAACTCCTATCCCTAGAGATAAACTATATCAGTTTGGGAAATGTAGCCAAGAGGGTGAGAGGAAGGAAAAACCTAACACAACCTTGTTATCTTGGAGATTGGTAGGAAGGAGGCCCAAGAGAGGAGAAGAAAACAAGTTACATACCCCAAGATAGGACACAATCAAGGGAGGTAGGATGCTGCCAAGTAAGGAATTATTGAGTTGGTTAGCTAGTGGAATTCTAATTGAAGCCTATGTGCTAAGTTAAAACCCTATATTAGCCCTATTGGTGTCAAATTAGATCAGGGTTGGACTTGGTATGGTCATGTCATGGAAATTGTTCTAGATATGAAGCTGGCTCGGGGGGGAGGGGGAGGGAGTTCAGTATAGCATACTGATTGTCATTGATTGGGTGGAGAATTCTATCCCCTGTAATTTTGTGGCAGACTCAATTGCTTGAGAAGATAAGTGAAAAAATGTTTTGAATGTTTTCCTTTCTTTCTGTATTTATTTATTTACGAAGCTGCTAAACAATGTTCATCCAGTTTGAGATTATTTTTTCTGATATTATGTATTAAATATATAATACTACTAGATTAGGCTAGTTGCAAGCCTAAACAAACATTGGTCCATTAGCTTGGAGAAATCCTAAATCCTGTTACTTAATCTAAAAATAAAATGACAGGTCCTAGAAGCAAGCCTCATCAAACTTCCAAATGTAGTACAATAATACTGTTACTCTACAAAAAAAAATTAGTTTTTGTTGAAAACCCAAGTTTTCTATGAGAACAATGAGTAAGAATTAATTGGTGTTACAGAAAGAAAAACTAATGTACCATATAATGGTATAATTGATCTACCAATTAAAAGTTAGTATATACATTCATTTATATCAAGTAAGAATTAAAACTTTTAGGGATAATTAGAAGCAAGGAAAACAAGCACTTACTATGCACAAAATCGTTGAGTGTGATACTACATAAAATAATAGAGTATATGGTCACATAAGGCCTTGTTCTAGAAAATAATGATAAAATAGAATAGTATGACAACTAAAGAAAATACTTTCATACTCATTGAATTGAGATTTGACTGTTAAGTAAACAATTAAATAATAGATAGTAGTAGAACTGAAAATTTATAAACCATAAACACTTAGGGTTAATAGAAGAACTAGTTGGAAAAAAATTCATGAGACCCATAAGCAATCTCATAATGATTTTCATCTATTAAGAAAAATGCATATAACATATTGTGAATTTAGATTAAGTCTTTCATATGAATTAATCAAATGTCGAGGGCCATATCATCAAATTTTCATTAGAGAATTGAAATAAGCATATGCATTTTACAATACTCATTTAAAAAAATGGTACTTAGAATTTTAGCTAAGCTCAACACCTCGCAAGAGTTTTGAGGCTACATGGCCACTAATACAATATCTCTATTACAAACTATACAAAGAAATTATAACTCCTAGGACAAGGAAATTTGTGTATAAGCCATACATTGAGGCTTGGTCGTGACATTGTGGTGACCTGCAATAAACCAATTAGAGGAAGTATTAAAAATAGTAATCTAGTAGCCTAAGAGAGCCAAGATCATGACAATCATCTTTATAAACAAGAAATCTTGGAATTCGCACCTTCAAGTTCAAGATAGGAAGTCAATTTAGTAAAGCTTTCAATTAAAGGCAAACAACCCTAAAAGAGTAAATAAAAGAGTAGAGTTGCAAACAAGATTGACCTATGAATAAATGTTGAAGGTAGCCATAAACCCTTGTATCCTGCATAAAGGGTAAATTTAGATACACCATCAAAAAACTGAGTATATAACTCAAGAAATAAACTACTAACTTGAAGATAAAGATTTGTTCATATAACTAAAATTATGGACCTATAAGGACCAAAATGAAAGGTTATTTTCCTTTTTTCTTCATGCCACAATTTACAAAGGAAGTAATATTGGCGGAAAAAGCATTGTGCTGTAAAACAACCTTAGGAAAATAACTTGCAATAGAATCGAATAAATCAAACAAAGAGGAGCATAAGGGAATGTGCATCAAATTTAGAGCTTAACAGTAAAATGTAACAAGAGCCCTCGAGAAGTTACCTAGTGATGCCACAACCTTCACAAAATAAGGGAATTTGAGGTAAAATAAGTTCCTGATGCATAACTGTTCTCTGATGAGTGAAAGACCAAATGAGACTAAGCGATGCAATGGGGGAGAGAGTTTAGTTACTTTCGTAATGTTGTGTCCTATCTCCATCGTGGGATCAAAACCATAAGATCTACACCATCATATCATGTCCAACACCAAACCCAAAGATGGAGTGAATATCAATGACCATAATGCTATACAACTAGAGGGTCTGGAGAGTTCGCCAAAGGGCTCACCATAGCTCAATATTCAACATTATAACTCAAATGATCATAAAGGATAGCAGAATGCGAGGTTTAGAGGAACATTATTTACACATTATCCACAATGACTAATAGTTATATATGAAGCATTGGTCAACATTAATAAATATGACTCCTCCAAGTTTACCCAACAAGTAAAGTACATAAGAAATATGAACCATATATAAATATGTGCACAAGTCATAATTTGAATGCTAAAATGGCCATTCCAAAACCACATATAGGTGTTACATGATCAGTGTCACGTGTAACACCCTCCTCCCACATTTACCCAAGCTAACTGGTCCACCAAGATAGACATGTGATGAAGAGTTACTATGATATGATTCAACTTCCAATGTATAGTTAAGGAAGTGGAATTGATAAGACAAGATGAATCTAACCTTCCTCAGAAGCTATAGAACCTTCAGGAGCCAACCAACCCCTCCAGGTGTCCAACCCCTTAGACAACTTGATGTTATGCTGAACTAGACCCCTAGTTGCTCCCATGGAAAGATTCCATGTGACTGAGACCCTCCAGTCAGTCCCACAACAAGGCATCCATCGGACTACAACCTTTTCTAGGCAGTTCTATGACAACAACCCTAAATTCTGAGCCACTTTTCTGGGCTAGGACTCAGGCCTTTGCTCAGAACTTCATGAAACTTCTCGAAATGGTAAATAATGATTAAATAAGGATACCAATGCAAACACTTAAAAAAGGACTTGACCTAACCCCTACCATTGAGGACAAGAATTCTGTCAAACATATCATAAACATGTAATGTACATGTCATAAATACACATATGAGCATAGGGTTCTCATACTTGAGAATCGTCCAGAAGGACTGATGCCTCCTAACAATAGTTGCAAGATCATCTATTAGGTGATGCATTCATTAACATTTCATCTGCTAATCAAAACATGATGAGAGACATAACTCAAGTCTGCCATAAAACATGCCTATAACTAGCAAATAGCTAGATAAATATCAATGATGACACGACCATTAAAGCCACATAATGACAAGAACATTTGCTCATGAAATACCAAAGGAAAAGGAGCTTATATTAACATATGAAAATCCAACAAAGTCAAGGACTTCCACATACCACCTGACCATAGGTTGGGCTGAAACAAATCTCTCTTTCTTCCAATCATCCCTGTGCCATATTCCAAGCATGAATGTGGGATATCATGGAATAAACCAAGAACACGAAACCAGGGCTTCTAGAGGCCAAAACACCTCAACCAGTGATTGCACCTCACGGTTGGACATCGCTAACCATCAACAGATTGGTTTCCACCCAAGCTATCTGGGGCTCCAGAGCATTTGTTACAACCAAGTCTTCTAGGAATAGTAACTCAACCCACAACTGTTGTCAGGCTCCAGAGCGTTTGTCCAACGAGGGATTGCAGGATTAGTAACTCAACCCATGAAGGGCTTGCAGGACTAGTAACTAAACCCACCAAGGGCTCTAGAGCGTTTTTCCAACAAAGGCTTGCAGGAATAGTAAATCAACACAATCTATTACAGGGCTTCTAGAGCGTTTGTCCAACAAAGGTTGCAGGAACTAATAAATCAACCCACAACCATAAGGAACATGAGAAACAATAAAAAAATGAAAGGGAAAAACCCCCAACACCATGGCTATCTAGGAAGTGGAAAGGCTAGGCAAAACCACTGCTAATCTAGGAAGTCCTCCATGCCAATGAGATATCACAACCAAACAACCACGTGCATATGCCATGCATGCCAAAACTAGCAAGGAAATCATACATGAAACTTGGCACCTACAAAGAAAACCCGATGTAGCCATTGATACAATAGTTCCATTATGCTCTCCCACTTTTCCTTTTCCTTCTTTCTCCAAATCTAAAGTATGCCACCATACTCTAAGAATGCTCTAAGAAACTCTAAGAGAGAGAGAGAGAGAGAGTAGAGAGAGAGATCCAAACTAGAACTGATAAAATTCTAAATGACAAAACTCATGAAATCATCCTTAGAAGCCTTTATATCATTGAGGCCTCTATTTCCTTCATTTTCCTTTATTTTTCCTTCAATTTCCTCATCATGAAAATCTATGACTCGTCACCTTTGTTTTCTCCTATTCTCCTTTATTTTCATAAATAAAATGCCAATTAACGCCTCTTTCTCTTTGTTATTGCCTTTGCTAATTTACTTAGTAGTTAATAAAATGAAGTGACATCCCACTAGGATATTTTTCCCAACATTCATCTTGGAATACGCGTCTCTTGACCATGGTTATTATTTTCCCTTATTAACTTTATTACATGGATTTTTGACTAGGGTTGTTACATCATGTACATAATTTTTAAGTAAATAAATTTGAAATATTTCATGTTATTCACTGTGTGTGGTAAGGACAACCTATAAGCCAATGGTCCCATTCTTTCCAAAATTTGAAATGGTCCACAAAATATGGGTGCGAACTTAACATAAGGTCCAATTTTTAGTGATATTTTCCTTGGTATAATGCAGAGATAAACATGCTCTTCCGTTTGGAATTATTTGTGCATAATGTGTTGGTCTGCATAACTCTTTTTCCTATCCCAGGATACTCTAAATTTCTACTTTATATTAAGCACTATTTTGCTCCATTTCTCCCAACATGTCAAGTTAAATAAATACTCTATTCACTCAGTTATTCCAATTGATGGGAATATTGCATTTTCCACTATACAATGCCTAAAAAATAATCATTTTCAATGTCTCTTTGTTATATACAAATTCAACTAATGGAATTAGTTCTTCCCATCTCTTTGGTTGATGCATAACATACATCCTCAACATGTCTTCTAAAATTGTGTTCACCCTTTCAGTTTGGCCATCTTTTTGAAGATGAGATGTTATAAAAAAGCTAGCTAAGTTCCAAAGGCAAAAAAACATGCCTTCCAAAAAATAGTTGTGAACTTGACATCCTGATCTAAAATGATCTTCTTGGGTATTCCATGCAATATAAATATTTCCTTCACAAAAAATATGAGCTATGTCAATAGATTTATGGGTGGACTTGAAAACTATAAGGTGAGACACCTATGAATTCTAAGAAATAGAAAATAAACGAAGGCAAGAGCATAACACATAAAACAAATATACACAAAGATTTTCCCCTAGATCCCAAAACCGGGACTACCAGCTTGATTTTATTTTATTTTATTTTATTTATTTATTTATTTTTTATGTTCCTTTCAATGTTACAATACATATATATACATGCCGAAGAGTCCAATACCATGGATTGAAAAACCATTACGCCCAAAACCATGTGCTAAAACCATGCACAAAACCATAGGTAGGTTTGTCCCATCTAATATAGAGTCCCAATTTTTTTTTCTTGGGGCATTGCCCTAGACCCCATAGAGGGGGCCTACCTACCCCCGTCAAACCCCCTTGTATAGGGGGAGATGCTACCCCCCTTGTGACCCCACCACTACGCAATTAGCACAACGAATGGTGGGCAGGCCCCCTGGTTAACTAGGGGGACTAGTCATGGAAAGAATATAACACAACCCAACATTCTCGAACTTGTTGTTTCCTTTTCACGGGGGGCCATAGGAGAGCTTAGTCATCTATACAACCCTACAATGCCCATTGTTTCTCTACACCAAGAGAACTTCTCAGAGCTCATAGAATTTTTCAATGCATTTGCAGTATTCTTCAAAGTGTCCACCTTTACTAGCAACACCTTTTTGTCTTCTATCATATCCCTCACAAAGTGATACTGAACATCAATGTGCTTTGTCTTTGAATGGTAAGCATGGTTCTTTGCCAAGGAACTTTCACTTTGGCTATCACATACATCTGTTCTACCTCAAAATCAAAAGCAGTAGTAACATATAAAAGTAATATAATAGAAGCTACCTTGGAAACAAGAGAAAATATATCACCAAAATCAATTCCCGGCACCCGTGAATAACCTTTTGCTACCAACCGAGCTTTGTATTTCTCCACATTTTCTTCTGCAATTGTCTTCTTCTTGAACATCCATTTTCTACCCATGGGTTTCCTTCTAGCTGACAACTCCACCAGATCCCAAGCCTCATTTTTGTGCAAAGGTTCCATTTCATCAACCATGTCCTCTTTCTAGAGTTTTCCATCCTCTGAATCTACTGCTTCCTTCACAATTCTGGGATCATCATCAGTAATAAATAAAGAAAAATTTGAACAAAAAGCAGATGGAATATACCTTTCTAGCTTCCTTCTTTCTCAAACTGATCTTCTCACAACTAGAGTTTGTGGATCTTCATCTTCTGATTCCTCTTTTGTTGTAGAGTCTGATTCTTCCTCCTTTAGCTCAAACTCTATCTTCTTAGGTTCCTTTGATAGGAATTCATGTTTAATAGCATTTTTCATCTCTTTTAACACCACATCTCAGATGTACACAACCTTCCTTTTTACTTGGTTCCAAAGCTTATAACCCTTTAAACCATCCTTATACCCAATAAAGATGCACTTTTCATATTTACTATCCAACTTTGTTATTTTCTCCTTTGGAACATGTACATATGCATCACATTCAAATACCATTATATGTGAAAGAGAGGGTTTCTTACCAGTCCATACCTCTAGTGGAGTCTTATCCTCCAACACTGATGAAGGTGATCTGTTGACCAAGTAACACACTATCTCCACTGCCTATGCCCAGAATTCCTGTCTTAACCTGACACCACTGAGCATGCTTCTTGCCCTTTCCATCAACGTCTTGTTCATTCTTTCTGCAACTCCATTTTGCTCAGGTTTGTATGGAGTAGTCTTCTGTCGTGCTATACCACACTTCTTACATAATTCTTCAAATTCCTTGTTGCAAAACTCTCCACCATTATTTGTCCTCAACACCTTTATCTTCTTCTCTGTCTGGTTTTCCACCAGAGCCTTAAATGATTTAAATCTGTCAAAGACTTTATATTTCTTCTTGAGGAAATATATCCATGTATTCCTTGAGAAGTCATCTATAAATGATACGTAGTACATAGACTTACCCAGTGATGGAACCTTCACAGGTTAAAACACATCACTGTGCACAAACTTTGATATCTGTTTCACCCTCTTACCACCAAAGGGGAAACTCACCCAATTCTGCTTGCCATATACACAATTTTTACAGAAATCAAAATCCAGAGAGATATTAGTCATACCTTCTACTATACCTTTACCATGAAGTATTTGAAGGCCCTGCTCTCCATTATGTCCAAGCCTTTGATGCCATAGCATGGTCTTTTCTCTAGAGAGCACTAGATTTTCTTCTCTGCTTTTAGGAACCACAAAACTGTTGCACCCATGAATAACAGTGCTACCTTGCAGCTTTTACAAAGTTCTAATCTGAACTCCCTGCATCAAGACCAGTGCTCCCCAAACCATATTGCAGGTATCTTTCTCGAACACTATTTTTACACCTACATCATCCAACTTGCTTACAAAAATCAGATTTCTAGCCAATGTAGGAATATGTAGAACACCCAGAAGTGTTCTAACCCTTCCACCTTGCAACTTCAAATTTACTTTTTCTGCGATCAACGATTGTAGCCTTCCTATCATCCCCTAGGAATACATCACCACCATCATATTTCTCATACTTGCAAAACCACTCTCTATGGGGAGTGAAGTGAAAGGATGTACTTGAGTCAATCAACCATGCCTCATGATCTACATGTGTACTTGAAGAAGCCAAGTATACATCCCCACCTTCATCTAAGGTGGTTTTCACCTCTGTGGAAGAAGCATCATCAGATCCCTTTCCTTTGTCAGGAGCTTTAGATTTATAGTCCCTTTTGTAGTACCCTTCCTTTCTACATTTCTAGCACACCTTTATAGGTTTTCCTGGAGATTTAGATCTCCCTCTAGATTTAGATCTCCCACTTGATGACTTATTTTTGTTTTTGTTCTGGGAGAGTCCTCATATAGACAAGGCATCAACATTCTGGCTTTCCATATTTTTCTGTCTCATCTCCTTTATCAGCAAGGATGAGAATATTTCATCAAACTGCAAGGTAGTTGCATTGCTACCTATTGTAATAACGAGACTATTCCACGAATCTGGTAGAGAACACAACAAACTAATGTACTTATCTTCATATAAAATTTTAATATCAATAGATAATAATTGACTTACCATAGTATTAAATGCATTAGGATGTTATGTCACCGAGTCTCCATATTTCATCCTTAGGCTATACAACTTTTTCTGTAGGAATAATTTATTCACCAAATACTTAGATTGGTACAAAGTCCCTAACCTGACCCACAAAGCCTTAGCTGTAGCTTCCCCTGATACATTCAACAATACTGAATATGAGACACACAACTGTATTGTGCTCCTTGCCTTACGATCCAATTTCTTCCATTCTTCATCAGACACTCCCGTTGGTTTAGTACCTAGATCAATCGTGATCCACTGATTTTTATCTACCAAAAGATCCTCCATCTTGGTTTTCCATAACTCAAAACTCCAACCATTAAATTTCTCGATCTCTATATTTCCACTGTTGGCCATCTTCTTTCACCACTAGAATCGATCATGTAGATCTCCCACTGAACATGGTCTACTATAGGCCTGAGCGAAACCCCTTAGAATCAAGGGCGTCCCCTTGAAGCCAAAACGACTCTGATACCAAATGTAGGTTTTAACCCTGTACATAAATTACTTGCATATGAATTCTAAGAAAAATAAAATAAACAAAGGTGAGAGCATAACACATAAAACAAATATGCACATATAATTTCCCCTGGATCCCAAAACTAGGACTACCAAATTCATTTATCATTATGTTCCTTTCAATGTTACAATACATATATATACATGCTAAAGCATCCAATACCATTGATCGAAAAACCATCGTGCCCAAAACCATGTGCTAAAACCATGCACAAAATGTTAGGTCCCTATACTACTAGTGTAACCCCTTATTGTTATTAGTACAACCCCCTTATTATATTTTTGTGCCCATGTAGTCCCCATATTGTTATTATTGTGCCCCATAGAAGCTCACTATTGTTAATATTTTTCCCTTACATTATTATTGTTATGTCGGCTCTGATTATACTATGACCTCTTAGACTCCTATATATAGAAAGGAGGTATTGCCATTTGTATCATCCAAGAATTGTTCATTTGTGTAATGTAAAGGATGTTTCCCCCTCAAAGAGGCTTATTTTGAAGGCGTTCATCTATAATTTCGTCTATTTTGTGAGCTGGTTTCATAACATTTGGTATCAGAGCTTTGGATTCTAAGGTTTCACTGCTCCAAACAGGTCATTGTGGAATTTTCACTATAACTTTTTTCGTTACAAAGTTTCAGAAGCTAAACCAAAAACCCATTTGATAAGAGATTGTTCTAAACCTCGGGTTTGAATTTCAGATATTTTCACGCTATATTTTCAGAGATATGATCTGAGGAGGTTAGGGTTTTTGAAAGCTCCAAAATTTCATCTCAAACAAGTCATCATGGAATTTTCCCTATAATATTATTTCTACAAAGGTTCAGACTCTGAAATCAAAACCCATTTGAGCTGAAATCCTGGTGAAGCTCAGATCTGAATCTCAGATATTTTCTCACTATATTTTCGGAGATATAATATGAGAAAGTTAGGGTTTTTACAGACTTCCAAATTACATTCTAAATAGGTGACCTTGGGAAAATCGTCATAACTTTCTCTTTGAGCAACAAATTGAAATTTCGTAAGAATTTAAAGAAAGAGGGCAGACTGTAGTTTTTTGTGTATATTTTTCAGATCTGAAGGTCGAAACAATGAAACGTGGCATGTCGTACAAGTTCTCTCTACTGAAATATTATATAATTAGGTCATCTTAGGAGATTGGGCATACCTCTTTCTTGGAGAATCAATTTCTGATCAGACTTGGGGGGTGAGAAAGAGGACTTAGACTGTTACTGCAAGATGCAATTTCAGAACTTGGAGATCTAAAATCACCAAGTTACATTCGTTTCAAGATCAAGATCCTAAAATCAAGAAAAGGTGATATGTGGAAGTTTGATTGCAAGGATACGGTAAATTGGATACTATAGATGGAGAAATATTTTGATCTACATGAGGTTCAAATGTTACAAAAGGTACATATTGCATCTTTATATTTAGAACCAAATCAATTTTTATGGTATAAAGGGCTTTGTTCTCGTAAAGCATTTGTCACTTGGTCAATTTTCACGGAAGAAATGATAGCACATTATGAGGATACAAAGAGTAACACCTTCTTTAGAAAATTGATGAATCTCGAACAAAAGGGTTCAATGGCAGAGAACATCGAGGACTTTCAAAAATTGAATATATGGGTAAATTAGATTCGAGAGAAGCAAACAATTGATGTCTTCAAAGGGAATTTAAAGGATAAAATTCAACATGAGGTTCATCTTTGGGAATCTAATTCACTGGAGAAGGCATTCAGGTTGGCAAGAAAAAATGAAACAAAAATTACGGAAACAAGGAATCCCACCACTTATGACTATAATTATGGAAGTGTTTTTTCTCCTAGACTTCCACAACTTACAAGGTTTACACGAAAACAATTGGAAGAAAAAAGAGAAAAAGTGATTTGTTACAATTGTGATAACAAATGTACTAAAGGTCATAAGTGTGTTGAGAAGAAATTATTTTACATAGATTATGAAGAGAAGGAAGAAAAGGATCAAGAAGCATAAAAAAAAGAGGATATACACAAGGAACCAACCCCAAATAAAGAACAAATGAATCTGACAATATCTTGTAAAGCATTAGCAAGAATTACCACTCCTCAAACTTGTAAGATAGAAGGACATATCCAGAAGAAAAAGGTTCAAGAAGTGAAATATCACATCGAGAAAGAAGAAATGAATCCAACCATATCTTATAATACATTGGCCGGAATTACCACTCCTCAGACTATCAAGATAGAAGGACATATCAAGAAGAAAAATGTTGAAGAAGTGAAAGATCACATAGAGCATCAAGAAATGAATCCAACCATATCTTGTAATGCATTGGAAGAAATTATGACTCCTCAAACTCTCAAGATAGAAGGACATATCAAGAAGAAAAAGATTCAAGCAGTGAAAGATCACATTGAGCATAAAAAACAAGTTCTCCAAATTTTAAAGGATAATGCCGCTTTGGTGTAGAATCGAATGAAACAATGGGCAGATCAATATCGTAGTAAAAGAAGTTTTGATATAGGTGATTGGGTATTTTTACGGCTACATCTCAATCAAGATATTTATGAGAAGGAAATGTTGGCAATACTACATGCACTTAAGAAATGGTGTCCTTACCTAATGGGAAGACACTTCAAGGTAAAAATGGATCATGATAGTCTTAAATACTTTTTAGAACAAAGATTATCTTTAGAAGAACAGAAAAAATGGGTCACAAATATGTTGGATTATGACTTTGAAATCATCTATAAAAAAGGGAAGAAAAATATTGTTGCAGATGAACTCTCAAGAAAGGATGAGGATGTGGAAGCATTGTTTTGTGCTATTTCTATTATCCAACCAGATTGGATAAACGAAGGAAGGGATGAATGTAATAAGGATGAAGAAGTGTGGCTACTCATTCAAAAGTTGCAAAACATCTCAATTCAAACAATTTTTCCCGAACTTGACGAGGAAGGAAAAATCATATTGGAACCTAGAGTAGTCACAGAATCAAGAACCCAATAGCTACGAAATCCATCAATTTCAGAGTATTTCATCAAGTGGAAGAACTTACCCTTTGAAGATTCCACATGCGAGGACAAGAATTTTATACAGAAGCATCAAGAACTACTCAAATGTTGAGGACACCACTTTTTGAAGGAGAGGGGCATGTTAGGTCCCTATACTACTAGTGCAACCCCTTATTGGTATTAGTACAATGCCATTACTATATTTTTTGTGCCCATGTAGTCCCCATATTGTTATTATGGCGCCCCATAGAAGCCCACTATTGTTATTATTGTGCCCTTACATTATTGTTGTTACGTGGGCTTTGATTATATTATGACCTCTTAGACTCCTATATATAGAAAGGAGGTATTGTCATCTGTATCACCCAAGAATTGTTCATTGTGTAATGTAAAGGAGGTTCTCCCCCTCGAAGAGGCTTATTTTGAAGGTTTTCATCTATACTTTCTTTTATTTTGTGAGCTGGTTTCATAACACAAAACCATAGGTAGGTTCGTCGCACCTAATATAGGGTCCCAAAATTTTTTCCTCAAGGCGCTGCCCTGGACCTCATAGAGGGGGGGCTACCCACCCCCCTCAAACCCCTTGGACAAGGGGGGCTTTCGGCCCCCTTGTGACTACCCAACTGTGCAATTGGCACAATGAAGGGGGGACTCCGCCCGCCCTCCAACTCCTCGGTTAACTAGGGAGGCTAGTCATGGAAAGAATATAACACAACCCAATAGATAATGACATCATACTATATGCCTTTGGAAATCCTGTAATGAATTCCATAAATATTAGTTGCCATTTCCACTCAAGGATTTAGATTAGCTGTAACAATCCTATTGGGTGTCTGCATTCTACTTTGACTTGTTGGGATTCTAGGAACCTAACAATATATTTAGCAAATTTCTTCTTCATCCCTATCCAAAATATGCCTTCTTTATAGTTGTTATCATTTTCTAATCACTAGGATGACCTGAATAAGGTCTTTTATGAGACTCATTCATTATGAGCTTCTTCCAGTTGGTCACAAAAGGCATATACCATCTACCTTTGAACAAAAACATACCATCGTTATTGAGAGTGAAATTATTTCTCAATGTAACCTCTCATTGCTACTATAAGCATTCCTTCACATGCTACAAATTCTCATCATGTATTAATGTCTCTTTTATCCTTTCCTTGGTCTCTATATCACAAGAGCTCATGGCTATCAAGTGATCTATTTATAGACTTCTAAAATGCCTTTGCTACTTTGTTTTCATTGCCCTTAATATACTTGATCTCAAAATCAAATTCAAGTGATATGGGCCAACCATATAACTTGTATAAAATTTAATTTTGGCTGATCAAACTAGTATCTCATCCCTCCATGATCTTGCATCAACAAAAATATCCTCTCAATCAAGTAACACATTCACATTTTTGGTGCATTGATAGTTGATTCTAGTTCCACGTAATGAGTGACATAGTTCCTAATGTGCTCATTTAGTTTCCTTGATTCATAATAGATTATATTTCCTTATTGAATTAGGAATCCACCTCATCCTTCCTTACATTCATGTGTGAAAACTAGGAAATCTTTCTCTAGGTCTATTATTCTCAAAATAGGTGCATGTGTGAACAATCACTTGAGCTACTCAAAACTAGCTACACACTTTGATGTCCATTGGAACTTGACCCCTTTCTTTTGTAATATTTGTTGGGTGGATCAATTTCCCTTTTAATTTAGAACAACTGTTCTAGCTCTCACGTTAATTTTCAATCTACGTATGATTTTTGTTTCAAGGCTATTTATGAGCCTCAATATTAGAACAATAATTTTGAGACTCCCAAGGCTACCAACTTTAATTATAACCCTGAGGTTTGTATAAAATTAAGAGGTGACAATGTTATATGCATATTAGGTGAATTTATAATCATGCCACCTTCAAGCAATGGACCAAATCAAGGCATACATGGAGCACTCTTTCATCTAGCTCAAGGAAGGAAATTGCATTAAAAGAGAGAGAGTTCTACCCTAACTACAAGAATGGAAATATTATTCTACTTGCAAAAATGAAAAAGCTACCCATTCAAATGTAAAGAATAACTCTAATTGCAGGAACGTAAAGACTATGCTAATTGCAAAAATGAAGAATACTATTCTTCTTGATGCTATTCTACTTGCAAAAATGTAAACCGATACTCTAATTACAGACTGTGGAAAGTTGCTTTGAAAATGAAATTAATCTATTCAACACCAACACTTGCAATTGAAAACCTAAGAAAGCATGAATTCAAGAATAAGGCCTAATCTACTTTGCATTCATGAATCAATATTTTTATCACTATTTTCAAAGAATATTAGCTTTACTAACAGAGTCCATGTGTATTTCATAAGAAAGCCATTATTACTATTCAAATGTGGAAATTTGTCCTATAACCGTAATTATATAATTGTACTTGCAGTGAAGAAAAGGTAGGTCTAGAGTGGTATTTGGTCCTCCCCAATTATTGATTCAAATCTTGAGGGTCATTATTCAAGCCCAAGAGATAAAAAACAATCTTCTAAGCAAATCTACTCACGTTTGGACAATGCTACACAATGATATAGGACTGCTATAGGATGTTATATGATTGGCCTGTTTTTCTACAATATTAAATCCATGAGCATCCTGAGGGTGGTGTTACACAGTAATTTGTCAGTGACCCTGTATCCCCTAATCTCGAATAAAGTCAGTCCCTGAGTTACATCTTCTCTGTGTCATACCTCAAACAGATGTGTCCACATCTTCCCAATCATTCAAGAAGATTAACAAATTCTCTTTAATCCTGAATATTGGCCATTTCTACCCATGTTTCAAGATCGTCGCAAGTAAACCTCATTCTGCCTGCAACAATTTTTTGTAATGAACTAGAACATCATGATGTTGTCACAGGGGTACATCTATTCTCTATGACAGTTGAATTTTACGGCTCGTCGCAAGTCCTCAATATCTTTCTTGTGATGATAGCTCTGAATACACTGTTTCTCCGCGACGTCATCTCTGAGTCTCGGTGTTTGACTCACGATGATCTAGATATGACGAATTAGTTCAAACATAATGCTTCTGGGTGGTTCTGGAACTTGTTGTTGGGTCAAAGAAGTTTGCCTTTTCTCCTCTGGGATGGTGGTTTTGCCTTTTGGTGTTGGAGAAAATTAGCTAATTTTGGTGTGAGATTGATAGTTTGCAGTGTGAGTTATTGATAGTCTAGCAATTGGTTGTGGATATCAGCCTCTTGGGAGACCCTTTTGAGAGTGAATGCTTGAAGAAGCATATTGGCTGGACCCTTCGAGGAAGCTTGCGACGTTAAGGCTTGGTTGTAAGCTTTGCTTTTATTCATTTTAATACAATCAAAGGTGATTTCTTATGTCATGTGTAAAATATACTTGATAGCTTATGGTTTCTTCACTCTATAGGTAAATAGATCATTGGTGTGCTCTGTTATGTGTTCTGTTGTTCTCTTTTGTTGTTTCAGGTGAATCGCTCATCGAGGAAAAGGAAACGATCACTAAAGTGGTACAATGAAAGCTCCATTGAACATCAGTTTGAGGTGGGCTCTTTCAATAATGGTTGTTTAAGGAAATCAACTGTTGTTTTGTGTTGCTGTGACTAGACCCACTCTAGGGCTAGAGGGGTTGCCTCTGTCTGCAGAGGGAACATTACCTACATCACACTGAGGTAAGAGCCTTAATCAAGTTGGGGCTAGATCAGGTCAGAGCTTGGTCACATCGAGGTTGATGCCTCAATTAGGTTATAGCCTATAAAGAGTTGCTGCTTCAATGTTTTGAGGTTGGTGCCTTAATAAGGTTGTATGCTACCACAAGTGGAAACTTGTATATCTTGGGGATGGGTGCCTCTAGTAGATCAGAGTCTATAAATCTATGTAATAAATTGAAGCTTTATAGGACATATTTTTTTTTTCTCCTATATGGGTTTCTGCATAAAAGCTTGCGTCTCTTTATGTATGATGTGATGGCTTTTTGATGTTTCATTAATGTGAGGATAGCTTGTTCTATTTGTTGATATGTTGCATATGGATGTGGATATTTGCAATATAATTGATTGTTAAAGAAAAGTTATGAAATGGTAAAATTTCTCTCACACTAATTCACCCACCCCTCTTAGTGTGATCTTTGGTCCAATAGTTGTAACAACCTTGTCACAACTATTGTAATAGCTATGTTATAACTCTTGTTCCTACTACTGTAACACATCCCAACTACCGACAATTGCTACTTGTTATTACACTATTGTCACATATATGTCATTAAAGATATTCACTACTATTACAGTGCTTAGCTATTACATCTCAAACCAATGGTTGTATAAGTGGATAATGCATGGTTTGGAAAAGAACAAGGCTATTGATCTAGATACCTTGACCAAAATAGTTGACCAATGCCACTCTAATACCATTTCCTTAGCATTCCAACCAATTGATGTGGGAAACATGTCATTGATTGTATTTTGTTTATCTTTAAAAAGGTTGTTCTAATGAGACTGAGATAACTGGAGAAACACATATTCTCATGGATTTCCTCAACTCCTTGTGCAAAGATTTTTTTATAGGAATTGTATAAATACCTTGCTTAATTTGAGGAGAAGGTGGAAGATTACAATTTTAATATTGATATTCTATTTTCCTGATTAATAAAGGGCTCTGTTTATGTTCTTACACACTCTTTTTCATGACTATATGGTGATTTAGTTTGATATGTGAATGTATCAATCTCCCAGTACTTCTCCTAAGGAGGTAGGTGACGAGGACCATTGATAGGTACATTATAAGGGTCATGATGCCATCCTCTAGCTTTAGAACTATCTCTCTCACATTCTTTTACAATTTTTGTTATATTATTCTTAGTGAAAAGGGTAAAATATGTTTTTCTATGTCATGTGGCCTAATATGGTCTAATTGCAGGAAATGGAGCATTTTGAGATAATTTCTATGCAGGGGTTCAAAGTAGACAATAGGGAGAGATTCTAGGGTGTTGTCCACCTCTTTAACTCCTTCAATTATCCCAAGACCAAAACGCTATCTCCCTCATCATCTCAAGGCCATTGGCTTCTAAGTAAGACAGGGTTATCGGTAGACAAGAAAGTGTAGTTAATGAGGCACAAATCCACCATTCTTGAGTCGTCGGAGATAAATATTCATATTTTATAGGGAGCTTCTAGTAGATATCTTGTATAATTAAACATGTAAAAGAGCTCATTAGGATTTGAGTTTTTGTTTTCATCTAGGTAGCTATTGAGCTCAAGTACTTGGCACTGTTATTTTTTACTGTTATGTGATGTATTAGACATTGATGCAATGATAATGAGAATCTGCTTATTGGTTCATCACTGAGTTAGTTCCAGAGGGATGAGGCACTTAGGTTTGGGCCCAACCCCAGTGTCTTAGGTCCCTCTTGTGTATTTGTATCTCTTTTTAGTTCATAGTGCTTATTAGTTTCTTACATTTCATTAGAGAATAATCCATCAAAAAGCTTTGATTGCAACCTCTACCTCTTCTCTCTCATGGGAGCATGAATAAAAGGATTTACAACCACAGTCCAAAAATATTATGTTTATGATTTCTTGGAAGAAGATTGATGTTGGTTACATTGTTTTCATGTGCTTGCTATATCTTAGGAGTTGATTTATTGATTATATCAGAGTTTTGGCATAGATTGGCTAACATCCAAATTCAACTCATCTTTTCCACCATTAATTGTTTCATTTTGTCAATGATAAATGGGTATATGCATGTGATGATTACAGGGCTATTTGGATCTTCAAGAAAGGGCACCTTCACCACCTCCATCTTTGACTTCCGTACCTTCTCTTATGAATCACAAATTTTGTCCTAAAATTTATGTTCATGAGATCATTTTCCTAGACCACCATGAGCATCTCTCCTAGTGCAAAACATGCCTTCAAAAGGCTCTGAGCTTGGTTAGGGGATTTTTACACACTTCATGTATTTACCTCAACCTCCATCCACCTTTCTATGCCCTGAACCCATCATTTCCACCTCCTAAACCTTCTCGACAACCTTCCTATAGCATTACAGGCCTTCCTGTAGCAATACAAGGCACTTGTAGCAGCTTCCTATGGCACACCTATAGCAGCCTGTTTTTTCACTCGTTTTGACCTTTGCTACAATTTGGACTTAGATAAGAAGGATTTTGACCCCCAACTATGACTCCATGATCAAGGGTAGCTCCTAGGCCTCTCCAAACCCTACTTTTCCTTTACTGCAAAAAAAATAACATTAGTTCCCTTATCCCAGATTTGTCATAGATATAACATTGGTTGATATGCAAGTGTGAGCTAGATAGATGATACATAGAATCTTGAGTTATGAGTTGGTAGGTTAGTTTCTTGTTTTCAAGTAGATTTGATACCTAGATGGTTGATTGAAAGATGATGTAGTTTCCTTTCTACAAGTATCGTAGCTCTTGTCTTTTCATGAATTGATTCAATAGGATTTGCAAGTTGAAGTTAATAGCATGTCCCTTTTCATAGTTAGAGGTAGCTTCTAAATTTCACCTTCATTAGATAGTTTTCATTATAATTTAGTAGGAGGAATGGTCTTGGAGAACTATTGATCAAATTCCCTAGTTGAGGACGGCATGAGTGGAATCCCAACTACTGTGCATATACATTGTCAGCTCGAAGTTTCTATGAACCCCGAGTTGATAAAAAGAGTTGAGGAGCCCTTGGGATTTCTAGCACTCTTGGTACGATGCTAGGGCTCACCAGTAGGATCTCCTTCTTAGCTAGGTACTACTGTAGTATAGCTTAGGATAGTTTATATCATTTTACCTAACAATACCTGTGTATGTGTGTGGATATTTCTTCGTTATTTATTTAGGCAATATATTATAATTACTTGTTACAAAAATTTCAGCTCATGATTTTAGAGTCTTGTTTACGATTTTATATGGTTTCATTCAACCTCCATTAATACAATTGTGTTATCCCTTATGTTTATTTGAGTGTGATTAATGATAACTATTTGTAATTTATTCACAAGGTTGATTGTTGGAAAACACTTTTAAATAGAATTACTTGGAATTATTAACTCATACTAGTTAATTTGTAAGGAAAATCCATAGAACACTGATAAGGAATTTAAAATTAGAAAATATGAATAAAGATCATGGTTATTGAGAATGGGAAATTATTTCGAACACAATATAATATCACTATTTTTAGTTCTTCAAATACTTTACTGAAACATTTTCTTCAATAGTTGTTTCTTAACTAATTATACAAAATATATAATCACAATATATTACCTCCTACATTTCAAAAATTCAAAATCATTTATATTCTTCTTCATCCAACTCCACAATTGTATGTTTTGGTTCATAATCAATGTTGAAAGTTTTGGTGATAGCAACATCATCATGAATGTCATTTTCAAAAATTTTCATAATCAATGATCATAATTGAGAACATTTTCATCCACATTTGGATAAACTTATTCAACTTCTCCATCTAGCACATCTACTTGTGTTGAATCATTTGCATCATCTTCTTCATGTACATTATACTTTATGAGCCTTCCTCTTGGATCATTTCTAACAACATAAGACCAACCTAATTTACCTAGAACCTTTGAGTAAAAGACTTTCTTAGTTTGGCTTGGAAGAACATAACACTATACCCAGCACAAGTATCCTTATATTAACCATGGTAAAGCCATCATCATGGTCAATACTGGTTCTTTCAAGATCACATTCACTCATTTGTAACCAATAACATTTGACCTCAAGTAGGGCTACTTTAAAGGATTTAAAGTCACACTCAAGTGTATCATCCAAATACCCATAGTATCTATTTTAAGATAATTTTGGATGCGTGTGACTTTTAGAGGAAACATTAGTGACTTGAAATATTGCAGTTATCCCACAACCAGAGGTTTTATTTTTTTCATCTAAATTTATGATGAGAAATTTATGGCCATTGCACCAGATAGCCTTATGGTGTTTCAATTTCAATATGGCCACATTTTATTTATTTATTTATTTATTATTTATTTTTATTATATTATTTATTATTATTTATTATTTATTATTTATTTTATTATTTTATTTTGTTTTTATTTTTATTTTTTATTTTAATCAACATAATTTGAATTAGAAAATATTTAAGAAAGAAAAGAACCACATACATTAATATAATGGTGATAAAACTAAAAATTGTGGGTGAATACACCTACTTATTTATCTTTTAAGACATATGCTAAATCAACTTACCTCTGCTAAGATTAGTATATTGATTATGATGAGTGTCTTTAGCCAATATAGCCACCTCTTCTCATGGTAGCGCAACATAACATTGTATACATCATTCTATCCATACCTTCATCCAATCAAATATTGTTTGCAATGCATAAATGTACTGCATCCCACTTTTGACCAACTATATATAAAAAATAACATTTTGTTAATAATCGGGTACCATGGTAAAACATAATAAATGATGAAGAATAGAAATTAAATAAATATAATACATATAAAAATGAACAATTAATCCAATGTTTTCTACATATGTATTATCTAGTAATCACCTTTCACTTTCCTCATTCTACCTTTCCCTAGTAGGACCTCCCCTTCAAATTTTTTGATGGAGTTGTTACACTTGTCACATTCATATTTTCTACTTATTTAGGAATATACTAACTAATATACACAAAATATTGATATACCACATAGCCCTCCACAATAGAAGCATTAGGACATGATTTTTATCCAACAAAAGTCTTCAATGAGTTTAATTGTGCTCACAGGGCTTTGGATTGACGGTGAATGGGTGCACTATTAAGGCACTCCTTGTGATAGGTCACTAGTTCAAATCCCCCATGGGTGCTTACCTACCAAAAAAAAAGAGTTTAATTGTATCTCCACCATCCATATTGACATTGTGACTATAGGTCCACAAATTTCAACCTCCTCAACTAGTTGTATGAGTTAGTTTTCTTGTGCATTGAAAAATTTTAGAGGTAGGTTCTTTTCCATTTCATACATTGGATAAGGGAATTATCTCTTCCAATACTTTATATCTTCGTTACAAATTTCTTTAGATGGAAACCAACAACACATGATGGAAGGAATCATATGAGATTTTAACAAAATATTATATAAATTGTAAGTAAACATGTGTCACCTTGTTGTACATCTAACATTTTGATAAAAAAAATGTTATTATATTCAACTCATGTATTTTCCAAGATCACATATAAGTGTTTTATGTTGTTTTCAAAGTTGTCTTGAAGAGATAGAGGCAAAACATACTATAGAAAAAAACAATCATTAAAGAGCACATGCTTAGAGGATGTAGAACATAATGTAAAAAATTAATAAAAAAAAGATACTAAAAATATGTATACCAATATAAACATATAAATAAATAATTTCATTGATGAAGGTATGCTATTTATGAATTTTTACCTCTTAAAATTCACCTTTCCTTGTTAATATATTATTTATGCTTGAAGAAAATCCCATGAGAAACTTAATTTTTGAACCGCCTCTTTTACAACATTTCTTTCTTGCTTTGTCAATAACCATGGTGCTAGGCCAGGATAACTCCTTGAAATCAAATTTATCCATTAAGATAATTGTAAATATATACATAGAATGGTGACCCTTGGGATTCATATTCCAGGGTCTTTTCATATTGTATGTATTCTATTTAGATATGTACAAAATATTTTCCCAATCTTGAAGGATTATAGGTGAACATTTCTCCCATTAGTTTGAAGGGTTGTTTGTAAGTCCAAGCATCATTTTGAATCTTTCAATTTTTTATCTTCCAAGTGCTTTGGTGAAGATGCCTGCAATTTTCTCATTTTTGGAACAATGACTTTGGTGAATAGTCTTGGCCTCAACATGTTGTTGAATCAAATGATACTTTGTATTGATATCCTTCGTTTGATCATGAAATTTTGGATTCTTTTCCAATTTAATTTCAGGAGTATTGTCAACTATAAGAGGAGTGGAGTGCACTTGTTTCTTTGGAAAACATTCAAGAAATATCTTCAGCCACACAATTTCCTTAGTTTGTTATGTAAATACCACATATTCTTTGTCTGTTGTCGAATCTGTTGGAATTCACTGTTTATGTGACCTCTAGGAGACATCTCTTGATCCAAGACTCATAACATAACCTGAAGTAGATACTCCATTTTACTTATCTCCATCAAAGTCTAAGTTTGAGTATCCAACAAGATGAAGCCATCCACCCGTGTACATTTGAGTCTAAAGTCTTGAGTTCCTTTCAAGTACTTTAGAACTCTTTTTGCAGTAGACCAATGACCCTCAAAAGGCTTTTGCATAAACTTGGAAATGATTCAACAACCAATGAAGTGTGTGGTCTGGTAGTAGTGAGGTAGTTAATATTTCCTACGAGTTGTCTGTACCTAGTTGGATCCTCAAATTCATTTCCTTCTTTGGATGTGAGCTTTAAATTATGTTCCATTGGAGTGGACAAATGATTGCATTCAACCATGCCAAATTTTTTCAACAAATCTCCAATGTACATCTTTTGATAGAGGAATATAAACTCTTGATGTTGGGTTACTTCAATACCGAAATAGTAAAGAAAATATGCCAAATCTGTCATCTCATACCCTTTCTTCAATTATTTCTTTATGCATGCATCATTAAGATCAAAGTGTTTGAAATTGAGTTTCAAAACATGCTTAGTCAATTTTTTGTACTAGGATCGCAGTGCTTGTTTGAAGCCATATAAACATTTGATAAGATTGCATACTTTATGCTCTCATCCCTTCATAAAAAAACCTTCTGGTTGAGACATAAAAACATTTTCTTTCATATCGCCTTTAAAGAAAGTATTTTTTTACATCCATTTGATGGCATTTCCATCCATTTTGAGCTACCAAGGCAAAGAGAGTTCAGATGGTATCCCATTTTGGTATGGGAGAAAAATATCCTCATAGTCAATCCCTTCCTTTTGTGCAAATCCTTTTTGTGCGAGCCTTGCTTTATGCTTGTGAGGTGAGAAATCTGATTTACACTTGTTCTTGAAGACCCACTTGTAGCCAATTGGTTTAGTTCCAAATGGAGGGCCCACCAGCTTCTAGGTTCCATTCTTTATGAGAGCATCATACTCTTTCTACATTGCTTCTTTCCATTCATCATGAGAATTAACTTATTTAAAGGAAGTTGGTTTGAAATTAGTAGACAAATTTAATTCATAATAATAAGAAACATCCATATCAATAACTAAATTAGAATTATCTACACCACCTCCATTTTATCTAGTGGAATTTCTAGTTCTTCTGTTTCCAACCTCATCAGGATGAACTCTTTCAAGTGTTTTGGTGAGACATTTTGGAGGACCTTTCTAATATGGTCCAGGTTGTTCTGTTTATTGAGTTGGGGCTAGATGAAGATTTACCATTTCAATTCTCTCAATCACATCACTCAAAGTTTCTTCTTGATTTGAAGAAGTGGTTGGAGATTCATGAATGGGAGGAGGAGTGCTTAAGAAGGAGATTCCATATATTGATTGAAGATAGGGATCCCCCCTTCAATATGTGGGATCTCATTATCAGATTCCTTAAAATATTTGGCATGCATGAATCTATCTAAGTGATCAAGTTGTTGCTCAACAACATTGAATGAACCATATTTACGATTTTCATGTTCATTATTTCATCTACACCATTGTATTGGGGATTATAAGGCACAATTGTTTGATGTTGAATCCCATGACAGTGAATATGGTTTTGAAATTTATTTGAATTATATTATTTTCCATTATAAGTATGAATCAAGCCAATATGAGATTGTGCATCATTTTCAATCTATTGATGATTTTTTTTTTTGAAAGTTTAAAAAGATTCATATTTATTTTTCAATAGATATAACCAACTCATTCTAGTATAGTCATCAACTAAAATCATCATATATTTATTTCCATTTGAAGAAGGAATGGAAATAGGACCACACAAGTTAGAATGAATTATTTCAACCTTTTTACGTGTTCTGGAAAAATAAACATGCAATGGTTGTTTGTTGTGTTCTCCTAAGATACAAGCATCACATTGCTTAAGTTTCCTAGGAATGGTCGGAAAACCAATAACACCATTTCTCTTCAATCAAAAAGTATATCATAATTCATATTTCCAAATATTGCATGCCATAAGGGACTGGATGACAATGTACTTTCATTATATTGAGAACTATACACATAGTTATGTGCACGAGTAGATATTCCTTGAAGATTCAAGAGAATTTCTTCTTCTATTCATGCCATGAAAAGTGTATTTTCTTATGCTTTTTTTACCTCAACTTTTCAATCAATGATATGAATGGAATGTCCTTGCTAGCAGATGTGAATCAATGACATCAAGTTTCACCATATATATAGAAGGTAGATACCATTATTCAAAAAGAAAGTTAAGGAGTCCAAGTAGTTTGAGTCTGATGGTGCCAAGTCTGGATGGCTTGAGTCTTGACTCATCTACAAAGTAGACTACTCCACCTACATTGTCACTGAAATATTTATGAAAGGTCATGTGGTAGGTTGCAATTGTATCATACAACCATGCATTTTTCCACAAATCAAATGAAGTATTAAATCAATCTTCAGTTACTCCAATATTGCAATGTGCCACAATATAATGAGCAGATTCAAGTACTTTACCTTTCCCTGAATCTAGGGTTTTACCTTTCTATTCATTTATTTCTTGCTAAATTATATTCCAAGAGAGTTTTCATGTGGATGTATCATGCCCATTTATGTTACAATGAATACAATGGAGATCAAGTCTTCCTCATTGATAACATTTTCCTCTCCCTACCTATATTATTCTTCTTTCCACATCCTCTTCTGCCAACCCTTTAGAAGAATATTGTGTTTGATTCTTCTCTTTCTGTGTAAGGTACACAACTTCTTCAAAAAATTGAGCAACTATCTTCCTCTTCCCAAAATATTTCTATCTCTCTTTGCAAACTTCTCCATAATATTGTCAAAATTAATATCCTTAAGTTGGGAACTAGCCTATAAGGATTCAAGATAGTGAGAATATGTGGGATATAGTTGCTTGACGAAAGAGGTGAGAGGAATGTTCATTTTAACTGTAGTGGCTTCTACATCATGTACGCTAGCTCTAATTTTAGAGGTTAGGGAAGGGGATCATCATCATTCAACTCTAGTTTGAAGAGTTTGATTATCAGTTGGACTTATTCAAGCTCTAAGTGTGAGTCTTATAAATCTTTCAACTTCCATAAAACATTAAAATATTTGTGTTGTCCCAAGAGATTTTGCATGTGGATTCTACCCCAATCCATTTCTTTCTTGCTAGATTCTATCCTAAGAGAGTTTGCATGTGGATGCATCATGCCCATTTCTATTGCAATGAATACAATGGAGATAAGGTCTTCCTCGATAAAATTTTCCTCCCCCTACCTCTAATATTATTCTTTCCACATCCTCTTCTACCACCCCTTCCTCTAGAATAATACTGTGTTTGATTCTTCTCTTTCTGTTCAAGGCACACAACTTCTTCAAAAGACTGAGAAACTATCTTCCTCTTCCTAAAATATTTCTCTCTCTCTCTTCAAAATTCTCCATCACATTTTCAAAATTTATATCATTAAGTTGGGCACTAGCCTATAAGGATTCAAGATAGTGAGAATATGTGGGATATATCTCCTTAACAAAATATGTGAGGGGAATGTCCATTTTAACTCTAGTGGCTTCTACATCATGCATGATAGCTCTAATTTTAGAGGCTAGGCCAAGGGGATCATTATCCTTCAACTCTAGGTTGAAGATTTTGATTATCAATGGGAATTCTTCAAGCTCTAAGTGTGAGTCTTATAAATATTTCAACTTCTATAAAGAATTAAAAGCTTTACATTGTCTTATGAAAATGACCCTCCAAATTTTTTTTCTTATTCAATTTTGGAGCCTACTCATGTTTTCATAAGCCATCACTTCAAGCTATCTTGTGTCATCTTGTCATTTATTCATGTTTTCTAAGTTTGGACCATCCTTTCTAAGTGTTGCTTTTCCTCCTAGGTCAAAGTTTCCTAAGTGTCATCTTCTTCTCTTCGAAAGTCTTGTGTCATATTTCTAAAGATAGGTAAAGCACTAGATTATCTTTGAATTAGTGTTAACTTTCTTCACACAACATGAACACCACACAAAATTAAGAAAGTGAAATCACTTCTCCTATAGAAAGCACACTTTCTAAAATTAGTGGTTGCACATTCATTGTCAAGAGAAACTATGCCATCTTAAGC
Organism: Pinus taeda; assembly: GCA_000404065.3. Taxonomy (NCBI): domain Eukaryota; kingdom Viridiplantae; phylum Streptophyta; class Pinopsida; order Pinales; family Pinaceae; genus Pinus; species Pinus taeda. Next base: position 30,070 of record APFE030153798.1, read on the forward strand.
TTGAGCGCACTTTTGTCTCATAGATGAGTGCACTCCTTGTCCACAGAGATTGCACACTCTCTTTAAATAGCATGTCCACACTCCTTGTTATCCAAAGTTGTGCGCTCCTTTATTCTAGCCTATGGCACCCTTATTTCTCACACATGCGCCCTTCCTTACTTTCATGCTAAGCACAATCCTAGAGAAGAGGGACCCTCGCTACTTCACTTAACTAACTTACTCATCACGTGACAAGTGGTGAGTATGCATGTTTTGCATTGCATATCTTTATTTGTTTATAAGGAACCCAATTCATTCATCATTTTCCCAATCATTGTTCAGTTTGGGTTGAGCACATACTCTCATTACAAGGATTTTCTCTTCGTTCTTGGTCTCAAGTGTAATGATTCTTGGTATTTTTTGCAAAGTGTTGCTTTTTCTTGATTTTGTCGTTTTTAGAGGTGCTTCCATTTTCTTAATGGAATTTTTATCTGCTTTTTGCATACAAAGTGTCATTTTCATCTATTCTTGCTCCTACAAGTGTCATATTGGTTTCGTAAGTGGCGTTTATATATACTCTTCGCATTCCAAGACCTTTCACCTTCTAGTCATGATTGTGATAGAACTTGTAAAAACTGCAGCCATTTCCTCCCACTGTTACTATGTTCCTGACTTGTTGCTAACCTTCACATAGTAGTTTTGAGCTTGTCTTTGAGTAGAGCAGACTTCTGGAAAATAAACACCCTACTTGATTTCAAACTGTACCTAGATAAGAAAGGCTCCCTTCTAGAGCACATAATGCACTTCCAAGAAATAGTGAGGAATCGTTTCCCACAGCAATTGTCACCTACACCCATCATGAGACTCCTTGTCACATTGCGCACTTCCAAGCTATAATGTGTCACCCTCTTGCTCACTGTAATTGTGACCTGTGCACGTGAAGTTTCTCTCTCTCTGATAGAGTGCATGGCTCAATTCTAAGCCTTAGTCAAACCTTGTCTTCCCACTATGATCTAGACATGCAACCTCTTCCTTGCCTTGGCATAGTGGGCACTTCCAGTGGCTAGTAAAGCCACCCTGTCTCACTCTTCATAGGATTGTGCTTCCAATTTTCCTAGATCTTTCCTTGATAACTGTCTTTTGAATAGTTTGCATATGATAACTAGGGGCTTTCTAAAAACTGATATTTGTTCACCATGAGTGATTTTCCACTTGCAGGCGCTAAGGATACACAATACATTTGTCTTTGATCCTCTAAAAAATAAATGCATCCTACCAATCGACAAGCTACATTGAAGGAAACTTCAGTGAATAGTATGGAGGAAGAATTGGAATTATCTAAGCCAACTATTACCATACTATCAAATATAGAGTGCTTCATTGACAAATCTATCAAGGTCTCATGGAAGGATATTAAATATTCTTTCATGCAAAAGAAATTCCTGGAAAACTTAGAAAATTCCCAATATTACCTTGTGTAGAGGCTATCAAATGGATCTTGTTACATATGGATATAAATAATTTGGTTCTTAGCAGTGAGAGGGGCAAGGAGATTTCTAGCTACCAACCACTTGACATACATTCCTATTACAATATGGTAACTCCCATGCAATAACTGAACACACAATTTTATACAACTTTGGCTAACCTAAATAACAAGGCGATCATCAAGTCTTGGTGTCCAAAGCCTATAAAGTTCCACCATAAGATAAGTGCAATGTACATGACTAAATATTTAAGAAATATTTATTGGCATATTATGGTGATGTGTTACAGATTGCATGGAAGGAAGAATGTTGAATACTTTGAAGAGAATTGGTTCTACTTGCAAAGTCTTCAACTAGGCTGATATTCTCTCTCATGAATTGCAATGTAACATACATCAGGCCAAGAAAAATTTACAAGCCAAACAATCACCAGAGTTCTACATGTCCTCTTATCTCTTGGATGGAATTTGTGTTGATTATGAGTTCACAGTTATGAAGTGGAACTAGACCCTTCAGGAGAAGTTTCCTGTCTATTTCCATTGTAGACTATTGTCAGAAGTTAACTTTTGAGGTGTGTATACACAACTATCTGAGCACTTCTTTGCAATTTTCTATAATTTGATATTTGAAATAGAACCTACCTACATGATAGATCAGGTGAGCAAGGAACTTTATGAGATTGTTGATTGGTTCATTTCACCATAGGGCACATACATCCGAGTTTTTGAGTGCCAAACTTCCCCTCACCTTTTTCCAAGGTATGTAACCAATAAGGTGGTATTGCAGGAGGTAGCATATCAGTTGAACAATGGTTTATCTGCACAAATCGAAAGGAAGAAGAAAAATCCTTGGCCATATTTTCCTTTATAGATTGGTTTGTATGAGCTTAAGATCCTCAAGGCAGTGGATGTTGAAATTGAAGAACTCAAGCATCTTCATTTTAGAGTAATGAGTTTTTATAGATATGATCCTAGAAAAATTTGTAGACAACATTGTACCAAGATAGGATACACCTATACATATGTACCTATGACAATTCCAAAAGATGAGGAAATAAAAAATTGCTACAATGAATTGAGGAAAAATAGGCCAGGAGATGAGGTAGGGCCCTCCCATGTTCCACAGGTACCAGATGGGAGAGATTCAACAGGTGGTGATTTCCCAAGTTGACACTACAATATCAAAGAAGAGGCCAAAGCATGATCCAATAACAAAAAGTTGTCAAAATTTCAGGGTTGATCGGTTATGAAAAGGTGCAATAAAAGAAAAGAAATAAAAGAATCAAAGGGAAGAGGAGAAGAAGAGGTTAGAAGAAGAAACACAAGAAGAAGAAGAACATAATAGAGAGAAGGAGCACAAAAAGAAATAAGAAATGAAAAATTTAAAAGTGGAGGAGCTGCACAAGAAACATTAAGAAGAACTCTTGTGGAAGAAGAAGGCAAAAGAAGAAAGGAAATGAGCAGAAGAAGAGGAACAACATAAAAATATGTAGGAAGAAGAGCTAAAGAAAAAACCGGGAGAGGAACCCACATAGGCAATGGAAGAAGAACAAATGACCTATGATATAAAAGAAAATATGAAAGAGGATGAAGACATTAAACCAATTAAAGATGAGCCAAGTAGTTAGTTAAATCCTCCTCTCACCAGTGACCATCTCCCATTCAACGAAATGGGAATTATTCCTCCACCTGATGATGGAGTTATGGATATATCTAGTTTTACCTTGGACAAGATAAAGAAACAAATTGTACAAGAAAGGGGAGGGTACTTTACTAATGACCCTGATCATCTAGTCTCCATAGCCATAGAATGAGTGATAACATCTAATACTAGGAGGAATCCTTGAGAATTCATGGAAGAAAATGTGGCTTTTATGACAACACAAGATAAAATAAATCATCTTTTGAGTGAGAGTGCACAATTGTGAAAGGAGTTGGCTACCACAAAACAATAATTTGATCATCTTGACACAAAATAATCAGATGTTGTCTTCGAAAAGCATTAACACTCCAGAGCTATGGATGGTCATACTTGAACAATTGAATTGATGGAAGACACCATGAAGAAGTTGTGCAACGAGATGTTTCTCCTGCATGAGGTTGTGGTAACCCTGGTCAAAATTTAGACGAATAATCAAGAGATCCTAAAGGTTTTGAAGGTTACAAGCACAATAGTCAATTTTATGTAGGTTACTAGGAAGTTGGTCACAAAAGACATGATATTAACCGAGGTGGAAAGAGCACAATTAAGCTATGTACTCAAAACTACAATCTACTTGGTGAATAGATGATTAATACCATAGTTGCTTATGTTCGATTATATAGTAGTTTGGAGTCCCAGGCAAAAAAACATAGAATACCTTCTACGGGCTCACTTGGAGAAATAAGGAGTAAGGATGTCATCATGTAAGAGTTAAAAGAGTTCATTGAAAAAATAAGGTGGGAAGTAAATAAAGAAGGCTTGGAGGTGACCAAGAATAATTTTCTATAGTATGCAACTGAGCCAACCAAAATTCACTTGAAGGTATCCATGATGTGGAGTGGTATACAATCAAAATCCAAATATATACTATCAGATGCATTGGAAGTAAATATGCAGTGCATTGCAGAGCTACCAGTTAAAGTTAATTTTATCACAACATAGTTAAGAGCATGGCACTCCTACATCACAAATTAACTCCATTCTCCAACCATTGATTTGTTTTTTTCTCCTACATGAGGATTTTTAACTTATTATAGTTTTGTCTCATCTAGCCACCATTTTAATGTAATTTGTCTTTTATGAATAATAATTTTAATGTAAAAGAAGTCCAAGAGACACATGTGGAATATGAAGAGTCATATAGAAGTCCATAGGTTGTAGAAGTCAAAGGTTCATGATGAATCTCAAAGGTCATTATCATTTTTTATAAATAAGCCCTCATAAATCAAACAAAGGGTTTGGACTTTTAGAATTTTGGCATTGGATTCTCTAGCTGTGCATAAGGGAGAAGATCATTATTTTGGAGAAGCAAGTGGTAGCTTCATGTTACACTATTGGGGCTAGTGATTCATTAATTTAACGATGTACTTGGATCTTTCATTAATTATTAGAAGATCTTGGATCCAACACTCTTTCACGCATGTATCATGAATATTGTGAGACTATTCTTTATATGTTTGTGGTATATGTTTATGATATCCATACTAAACATAATGAACTACATCATTGCTTTAGGTATGAATCTTGTTGAATAAGTGTTGTTATGTGTTTACATGATCATTGTTATCTTGTGAAATAATTTGCAGGTTAATTAAATTATTTCCCGCTTTCTCTCACACGACTTTCTATGATAGTATTAATATTTTTCTAGCAGAGTCCCATTTTTATTTACCTTTCATGGAAGCCCCCTTTACACTTGGTGTCTCACAATGCTTACGTACTTGTTACCCTAAAGTTATGCACATGATGTCTTTTGTATATTTTGCAACCAAGGCATTCCTTTAAAATCACCTGCAATGGTGGCTAGATCTTATATCCGGATGGGGCTCCTACACCAAATGGTGTGAGGTCAAATTGGGACCTCACGTTGGGGAGATCCCCTGTATGTTGGCAGTATGAAAAACCGTCAACATTCTGGTGCTCGAAGGAGGACCAGATGACAAGTTCAACCCATAAAATATGTTTGAATCTATTGTTTAAAATGAATTCATCCCAAATAATAATTCTGAGGTGCTTCTCAAAGCCTTTAAATATTTTAATCCTCGCATAATTTTTACATAACTTGTCACATTTAAAGTTTAATGGAAAGGGTCCAAAAATTGTTCTTGATTGTGGTTGAATTTTTTCAATTTTATTTTGCAAGCAAAGTTTATTTGAAATATATTCTTGCTAGGTCGTTCACCCTTACATTGGAAGGCCGTGTCAAGCAGTGGTGTTAGTCTTTACCTACTACTTCTATCCATTCTTTTAAGAAACTGGTTAATGCGCTTCATCAAGTTTTTGAAAGATAAGAATATCAATGTGTTTATAATAAGGTTGTTAAGCTTAGAATGAAATAAAATGAATATTTAGAAGACATTTTTGATAGTTTTCTTCACATTGTTATGAGTTCCCTGATGAAAATGTGGATTGAGAGTATTTGGATGAGTAATTTTGGTTTCTAGTTAGGATTTCTAGGGAGTCTCTTCAATCAAATCTTCTTGGTAGTCTGTCTCAAGGAGAAACTCAATATTTTGGGGAGGAACCTACTACCCCTTTTATTCCTTGTCCTTGTCCTTTTCTGAAACCTTGTTGGGTTCCCCTTGTTGACCCTGTTAAACTCATAAAATATGAGAACAAAATCCAGGAATCTAATTGGGAAACTATTTATAATACTAAAGAATCAATTGACAAGGATTTAGTTTTCCTCTCTTCTCTTTCGCAAGATGGTGATTCCTCTTCTTATATTAATAAGTCATCTCATAATCTTGATGATCAACTTGTCAATCTTGAATCCTTTAATCATGTTCCTTAGAAAAATGATATCCTCATCATCTTGTTCCCATGCAATTATGTGATGATGATTGTCCAAGTTTTATAGATTAATTTTTGTTTTCACGAGAAGACTTAGATTTTCACAGTTTCCAATTGGAGTCGGATCTGATCATTGAAGAGTTTTTTTAAGGTGTATCTATCCCCACTCACCATACCTTGTGAATTGATGTGACTAGTGGATCAACTAGTCTAAAAAAGGAGATGAGAATTTTCAATAATATGACATTTTAGTCATCAAAGATTTCTGTCAAAGCCTTGTAAATCAAACATTCCATGAATCTCTTGATTCAAGAAACTCTAATTTGGTCCCTTGAACAACATGAGTTGTTCAGATCTAGAACTGACTGTGTGTTTAAAGTTCAAGTATTCATCATTTGAAAGTTTAAAGTCTTGCTAGGAAGTTGAGGCACTTCAGTCTACATTGATGGTTATGTCAGGTTCTCACTACCTTGATGAAAATTTTGAAATTGTTCAGATCAAAGTTTCCCCATAAAATTATACTATCAATATTTTTTGCATGGGATGTGGATTCATTCTTGTATCTTCATGTTGAATCCTTTATCCCTCAAGATATAATATATGATCAAATTCATAAAATCCAACTAAAATACCTTTCTACATGCAAATATTTGATTGAGAAATTGGTAGCAAAGAGTGAACTGAATGGTTAGAAAATATTTCGATCTAACATCACCCCATATTTATCCTTTATCAAGTCTATTCCACACACCAACATTGATATTTTCCAATGTATGTGTGATTCATGGTATGACCTTGACCTTTTACACGATGCAAATGTGTTCATAGTAAATTTGTCTTAGCAAAATTTTCAAGCTGGTTGTTTTGATCACATTTCAAATTGTTTAAAATGATCATAACTGATGAGTTCAATGGCTCATAATAAGTACCTTCATGTATTCAATCAAAATTTGTATGGCTATGAGTCAAAGAAGTGTTTTTGTGATGTCTCTTGTTATCATCCAACTTTTCATCATCAAATAGAGTAGTCCTTTACCTTACATCACTTTGCTTTCACTTCACAACCTCGTGTTTGTGTGAAAATGTTTTGTTTGTCTCTCTCTCTCTCTTATTTCACATTATGTTATTTTGATTCTACTTGCATAAATATTCCAACTTAAGGGTTAGGAGTAGATTTTATGGCATTGGAAATTTCATTTTATTTAGTTCTGACCTTCTGGCATCTTAGTTAGGTTAGGTTAGGTTTCATTTAGTTAGTGTGCATTGCATTATTTTATTTTCTCTTTCATTCCCCACACTTTTCCTTGTTTTTTTCACAAGTTCATGTCTTCGTTTTCAATAAGAATGTGCATGGAAATAGTTTGTTTATCTTTGAGGTAATGTGACTGGATTTGGGAAAGGAAATTTGGAGTGACGTTTAACTATTGGCTAACCTATTACTTTTCTTCTTTGTCTAGGTTTATATATGTCTCAACGTTGATAATGTCTAGATAAAAAATATGATCCATTCATTCAGAAATCCATAAGTAGAACCATGATGCATGTATCTATTTAAGATCTTCATTCTTAGACTCTTTCTATTATTTGAATGATGTTTTCTTTCTGATACGATCAAGTAGAGAAAGGAAAGGGGAAAATTTATAGCGAGAAAATGAATATCATAGGTGTATATAATTGTCTATGAAGGAGAAACCTATCTTTCTCTCAATAAGTCGGGATCCCTCTTCCATCTGAGAAAAAAAGTGGCTAAGAACATTTGAAACATACAAAAGTAAATAAAGGGTGAAAGAAGAGAAAGGATTCCTACATAGAGAGGTGAAGCAAGTAACTTCACCGGGGTACTAAACATACTTTCTGATAGCGAACTGATGCTTTTGTTCCTGTACTGACTTTGTTGGGTTACTGAAAAAAGGCTTAATAGTAGCGAAGTAACACCAGAGATGAAAAATGATTATCCTTAACTCACATTAATATATTACCCTCTCCTAGATCGAAAAAATTACGATCTAGAAATATTTGTAATGTGTTTGATCGAGTAAAGGGAATAAATTAATCTGCATCTATAAATGGGTTAAATGAGGAAGTTGAGGAAAACCACAGGATGAATAAATACTTCCTGAAGGGATAAGACTTCATTTTTTAAAGGTAATACGTAAATAAAGAAGCTAGAGTTCTTTTACTGTGTTGCCAAGTGTTGTCTCCATGACAATGACCCTTCAAAATTTTTGCCTTATTCAATTTTGGAGCCTATGTATGTTTTCATGAATGGGCGCTTAAAGCTATCTTGTTTCATCTTATCATTTTTTCATGCTTTCTAAGTGTTGACCATCATTTCTAAGTGTCGTTTTCCCTCCTAGATAAAAATTTCCTAAGTGTTGTCTTCTTATCTTTGGAAGTCTTGTGTCATCTTTCTAAAGATAGGAAAATCAATATCTTCTATTTGACTTGGTGATAAATTTATTCACACAACATGAACACCACACAAAATAAATAAAGCACAATAATTTATCCTAGAGAAAGTGCACTTTCTAAAAATAGTGGTTGTGAATACACTATCAAGATAAATTGCTCCATCTTATGCTTGAGTGCACTTTCGTCTCACAGATCAGTGCACTCCTTGTACACAACGAGTTTACATTCCATATCAACAACAAGTGCACACTCCTTGTTCTCAGAAGTTATGCAACCCTTCTAGAGAATGTGCACCCTTGTTTCTCACACATGTGCCCTTCCTTGCTCGCATGCTGAGTGCATTCCTAGAAAAGAGGGACCCTCTCCACTTAACTTAACTAAATTAATCATCAAGTGACAAGTGGCGAGTATACATTTCTTGCTTTACATGTTGATTTTCTTTATAGGTAGTTGTTGGCTACTAGGGGCCTGACCCAGGTTCAACAGTGAGTTTAGCCAAGCAAATCCCAGTACTACTAGCCCTTTCGACAATAGTTTGCTGAGCGCGGACTGAGGTCTCACCTGAGGTAGTATGGGAGGCTGATGGAACCAACTTTCCACACCCTAAGTATGTCTTGATGTGGGAGATCAGTACCCAATCTAGCCTTTGCGCTCACCGGATTAAGTACCCAACAGTTTCTGGTGTTTTGTGGAACCGCGTAGCCTTAACTGCAGTGTGATCTAGGTTAATTACCTAGTGCTTCCTTAGTTAAGGTTGGTTCATTAATTACTAAGATGATCCTTAATCATAGACATACATATAAGTGTGTGCAGATAAATAAACATGTATTATCAACACATAACATCTAATTCTAGATCTATAAACCAAATGCACAAGATATCAAATGACCTAATCTTTATTAATAATGTCTTTCAAACTTGATTCAGTATAGACTTGACTCCTTCCTACGCACTCAACTGCAGGGGTCCACGCACTCAGTTGCAGACTCTACTAGGCCTCTACGCACTCAGTTGCAGAGCCTCTACCCTTTTCTATAACCCAAGACTCAGACTTACAGACTCAGAGCTGTTTCATAGTCTACGAACTTCATAAGACTTCCAAAAACTGCCTTCTACCCTTAGAGCCTCAGTCTATTTATACAATCCCATGGTCCACGGATCATGGGTAGGCTGACACACTCTATATTAAATTTAAAATATTTTAGGGTGGACTACCCTAGACTCTTCCGCTCTGCGCTCGCATTTTGTGGGGTCTTTACATTCCATGGACTAAAACTTAGGCTTTAAGCCCCAAAATCCTGATATGGGGACTCTGTTGCCCAACAGGCCCCCAACACAATCAATATGAATCGTCTCAAGTCACTCAGCTGGTGCGTTGATCTTTGCGTGGAGTCCATCCAACAACTTCCGCACTTCGCTTACGTCGGCAATGCACTCTTTTGCTGTCCGCTGTATCAGTTGGGTGCAACTCTCTGATGTATCATCATCAGGGGAACCTTCTTGCCTTAGCATAGATGCATTATGCATCTGTGCCAGCTTTTCCTCAATTGTGGTAGTGACCAGGAAGGCTTCCTCGAGCCAAGGCTGAATGTGTTCTTTAAGCATTGCTTATTTCTATTGCGCAACATCCACCTGTTCCTTGAGAACTTGGGCCTCCTTCATCCTGGCAAGGTGCTGAGTAAGTGTGACTATCTGTGTGGTCCCTCTGATATTGTCGCATGCCTGCTTTAGCTGCCATGCTTCTACCTCCAATTGTTGTATGGTTGGATCTTCTTGTAATGAGTAAGCATGAGGAGGGACTGATCCAACAATATTGTGCAATCCTGTGCTGCGTGCTCTATCCCTTCCAACTTCGATTGAATGGTGTGGTGGCACTACTCTCTAACTTCTGGGGGTGTAGAGGTCTACGCCTTCAGTCACAGCTCAACAATCTGCAAGTTTATCTCCAACTGAACTTTCGCAGCCTCCTCTTGGGCCCTATAGAATCCTGCTGCCATGTGGTGAATCTTTTTGGCTGCTAGGAGTTCCACGGGCACATCTAGTTCTGGTACACTGCTACAAGCCTTCTCCATAGCCTGATACAATCCTTGGTTGTGTACAACCAGGTCATTGCGTTGTATATTGATTTGCTCAAGATTTCCCTTTTTCTCCATGAAGACCTAGAGGGCACAACCTTCCTTGGTGCAGAGCTCAGTGGTCACTAAATCTTGTAGTTGGTATAGGGTCTCTGTGGGAAGGGCGGCCAAATTCAACCCCATCCCTTCTTTGTGGTCTTGTCGCCCTCAGTTTTTGCTAGAACTATGCCTTTTGGTAATCCGACGGTGTGTGTCGTGTGGGCGCGCACTAGTTGATTGGAGTTAGATAGTCCTGCCGCGCCGTGTGGTGGAATCATTCCCAAGGGTCGTGCTTTTAATGCTTGCAACTAATCTTTGAGCACCCCAAACATAGTCATATGCTCTGTTAGTAATTCCTCCAAGGCATCCATTGTCTCTGATACCTTTACCCTTTTCCGCGACGTTGATTTCTCCTGGATGCGTGGCATCTTGAGTTGAGTCGGGGCAGTGTCTGTGCGTGCCTCTAGCTGATCCTCCCCTTGTATGTCTAGCTCCGTGGACATTTCCTAGCCCTCATCGGGCTCCTTGATCGGCATGGTTGTGGTCTCTTCTATCTGTGCTGCCACTGCTGCCTCAGCTGCCTTCCACTGTGCAGCCTTCTCCTATTCTTGGCGCCTTTTTTCAGCCAGTCGCGCAATGCATAGTTTGGCGTCCTTCTTCCGTTGTTGCTCGAAAAGCTTCTCCATTGTGGCCAAGTCTCGGGTACACCACTCTGGAGGCCATGACTCCATTACCACAAATATTGCATCATCCGTTGCGATGAACAAGAGCTTTACCCATGTGTGTGCAGGATCCTTGCGGGCATGGATATACAGGTTATGCATATACGCCTTGAATTTTGCTGCACTTTGCAAACTGTTATGCATTGCTGGGAACAAGCGCGGCATGTGGTCGATCCATGTTCATATACTCACCTCTAAAAACACCAAAAACAACTTTATTTCATGAATCCTCATCGCTTCTTTTGTCGCCCATAGCGAGGCGTACCTCACGACTTTGGGTAGGTCGCCCTCGACCATGGGAAATTGGTTGTGATTTGGAAGCTCTCCTGCAACCAACAGGATGGATAAGAGAAACCACGCATAGTTGAGGGTATTACCCTGCTCCTGGGATTCTCTACAGTTTGTTAAAAATTCATCGCAGAGGAACCATGCCTAGTTGGACTGGAACCCCTCTGTGCACTGTTATGCCAACGTATTACAGTTGTTGGTACTTTGTCTACGCGGAATATCCTCATAAAATTACCGGCCAGCAGTTGGGTAGCTACGTGCACCACCTGGTCCTTGATGCTTGCTATTGCGTACCCTCTCTTCTTCGTCTCCAGCTTATATTTGGCTTTCATTGCTTCTACGAGAGCCGAGTCACTGCTCTTTCCTGTTATGGTAGTGGGGTCGTTCCCTTGGATTCGTAATCAGGAAATCCTATGAATTAAGTTGGCCATGATGGGAATCGGCTCCTCCAGCCAGAGATACCCATCATGGACCAAACATAGTAGCTATCGTATGATGGGCACGTGGTGGTAGTGGGGTATCCATCGTAGATGGAGTAACCCAACATTCTCTACTTCGTGTAGTCATTTCTGTTTCAAAAGTTTCTCCATAGCCAATTGAGGGAATTTCTCCCCATTTATGAGGTCCTAGTCTTCAAACTTCATGTTTGGTACCCATCCTAGTGGTGGTCCGTCAAACCTTAGTTCATCAAGAAGGAGTGGGGTCTAGAGCGCACTCTTCATGGCGTCCAAGTCCTTGGGTATCTTGGTTTTCCATTTCCATGGGGGGATGTAGGGGGGTAACTTTATCACTGATGGTACTTGGGAGACATTCTTTGCATCTTCCTCCTCCTCCTCCTCCTCCTCTATTTCAAGGCTGACAACTTTGCCCTTCTTCGCTATTGACAATTTACTAAATTGCGGGTTCCATGGTGATACTCGGACTTGCCCCATTATTTTCTTGTCTTTCTGTGGGCGTGGTGTGTGGGTTGACTTTGGAACCTTTGGTGTAGCTGCCACCTCTCCCAACCCCTCCTAGACCATACGGGGCTTTGGGGTAACTTCTGTGAAAAACACTCTGGTTCTTGCAGCTGTCATTGTACCTACACTGGATCCTTTCAGTCGCGTACTCAAAGGTGGCAAGAGTGCTTGGTGCTCAATGCTCTGTACTGGCTCAAATCTTAAACAACCAAGTATTGCCTTGAAGCTATCCTATGGGATTTTATAGTGTTTTTTTAATTTGAATTCACCCATTTCCTCCACTTCCGAGTCATTAATACCTTCTTGGCGGCAGATCATCCTGAATCTAGCTTTTAATTCCTGCCTTAATTGTCCTCTGCTTGCTCCTTTCTACCTTAAATTGGACCTCTTGTCATGAAAAATGACATCAATGGTCACCTTCTAGTCTATCCGCGCAGCAATGCAACCCCTTATGCGCAACCGCGATCCTTGTGACATACTGTCCCTGCACGTAACCTCCTTCCTGCACAGTTTTCCTAGAGACTTGTTTATAGTCCTGCACTTTCTTTCAACTACTTGGAGTGCTGAGACTGTGATTTCTATAGCTAGTCAGGTGGTTACCCCACCTACGTGGGACTTCCCTACCCCTTCCAGCCTAGTCCCTTGGTACCCTGCATCTAGCCTAACGTTCAGCATCGCTTCGCGTTGTCTTTATCTGGTGTGCTCCCTTGGTTCCTTTGTCTAGTAAGGTATGGCCACAACCATTGTAGTGGAGTCACCCCTTCTTCCACTATAGTAGCATGGTTGCCTACCCTTTTTTCTGTCAGGCTTAGTTTCTCTGCGTGCCCTGTCTGTGTGATTTTGGTTTCTAGTTTGTTGACTTCTTTGTCTAGGATCCTGCCTTTCGTCCTCAGCTGGACTCAATCTTCTTCAAGTTCGCGAATTTTCAAGTACCTTTGCTAAACAACTTCTTGCATTTGTATAAGGTTGTTCCTGCGTGGCAACATAATTCCTTTGCCCTGGTCGCTATGGGTCGTTCCAATTATGTGAATGCCTTCCTTGCAAACCTATGGCCTTGATTCTGTAGGTCGTTTCCATGCTCAGATGCTTGTACATAGCCCTAGAGGGCCATCAAACTGTTGGTATGTGCCAGTCCCAAGCATTCTGGTTGGCCCAGTGAACCTTGCTCAAGATCCTACATACCCTTTTGAATGCTTCTATGTGGCACTTTTGTGGTGCACTTCGTTTTTTCTACTACTACGGCTGGTTTCTAGTGTCAATCCTTAGTCTAGTTGTGGATGGCATAGTCCACGTTCATCAATATTAGGGAATGCACAACCTCTTTGTATTTGGATGTGTACTCCATCCATGTACATGTGTCATGCACTGTATCTCTTTTAGTGTCGCATACTGTTACTGTTTTGGTACTACGTTTTCAACTTTGTCCAGTAATTCCTCTACCACTGTCACCTCATCTCATGTTGTCAGTTCCCTTTCTGCTGTTGTCACATGATGAAAAGATCTAATCATTAGGTTGCAATTTAGTGTCGTCATCTCATGTAATCATTTTTGCCAGCATTCTACTTCCTCATCTGAATCCGAAGTGCAGGAGCTGTCCCACTTGCATGAGATCCTTCCATCCATGGTCCGATTCACCCGATCCTAATCTTGTGCAGTTATCTGGTAAATAAAATTCAACTCATCGTTGCTTTCATCGTAATCCACTGGTTTAGTGTAGTGCGCTCCTTCCAATGGGTCTAATGAGACTACCACACGTAGTGACTTTTTCTCGAATATCATCTTCCTCTTCTTTAGGTTGATGACTCCATTCATGTTAGTTGCCCAGTCTATTCCTAGCAACGCAGGATATGGATTACTTTCATTGACAATCTCTATCACTTCAAAGTATGTTTGTATGCTTACGCCTACAATATCAACTATTACTCCTTGCAATTGTCCCATGGTCACAATCTTTTGCTGGTTCACCATTCATAATTGAATAGGGGACCATTGCAATGCGGGACTACCCATGCGTTCCTAGGTTTTCTTAGGTAACACATTCACGTCTGACCCCAGGTCCAAGATAACTTGATCCATTTCGTATTCACCAATCTGCGTCGTCAATCTCATCTCCCTCCCAGTGCGTAATGTATGCTTTCCCAATTTCTGGACTACGCGCGGTTCTCCCGACCTCGCACACTGAGTGATAAACTCTTGTAGTCCTTTAACTACCTTATTGTATTGCAATAGCTTCATGCAGGTCTCCAGAAAGGTAGTAAGCATGGAAGGATCCATCCCCAGTTCTGGTTGGTCCTTACTGAATGAAGTGGAGGCTTCCGTAAAGCTCTTCTTAGCTTCCATAAATGTCTCCTTTGCACATTCCAATTCAAACAAAGGTTGCTTTGTAGGAGCCTTGTGAACCCATGTATCTTCCTCATGTTGCTTCCCCTTATCTTCCCCTATGGTCGCGCCACTTCTGAGCATCATATTTACATGGGGATCTTCATCGCAGGGTTCATATTTCATCATTTAGATGTTCTGAGTTGGAGGGGGATGGAGTACCCTTTTTTTGCACATCTGTGCAATTAATGTAGGACAATCCACTGGTTCAGATCAAATTGAGCACAGTACAAACAAGATATCCCCATTGGATTGGTGAAATCGCAGGCGTAGTGCCCTGGTCCTGTGCAATTGTAACAAACAAACTATCCGCGTCCCCTTCCTGGTCCCATTCCTCCTCGTCCTCAACCCCAACCCTAAAATCTAGCACGCACCATCCCTGTAGCTAGGTTGAGGCCTCACATCTCTGTTGAAATCCTATAAGCTTGAGTCTGATCCATCATTAGCTCATAGCTGCAACAAATATGCTCGTCGTGTCCTGACTAACTGCATAACTTATAAAACAATTGTTGTGGGGTCTGGTTATACTTCTGTAGCAAGTGGCAATTGTCCGTCGTGTGTTTTCATCCTGCCTAACAAATCATGCACCATAATGTGGGTGTTTCACTCAGCCCTGCTTGTGCTTCTGGTCTCAATGGCATTGCCCCCCCGCCCTTGCCAAGTAGTTCACGAATATCGGGCAGTGATCCTTGTCGTGACCCTAACCTTTACACTTTATACACCATACCTCTTCATGCACTTCTGGATGTGGTTCCCTGTCCTGCTTCAAACTCTGCATCTCCAAGCATAGGTTCTATAGTTGCATGTGGATTTGTTGAACTCCCAACCTAGGATCTTTTATTGGAGTTTCATGCAACCTCATCGCCATTTCTAATGCTTCCACCTGGGTTGAAAGCTTCTCTTGTGATAGTGCCATCCTCAGGTGCGGTGTCAGGGATGCCACAAACCATGCGCGATGCTGTGCATCCATTAATGTCATATTAGCCTTGTGGATCGTACTCTTCAACTGCTGATCGTTTTCGGCTGCTAGATCATACTCTTTCAGCCTTGATCTCTTAGATGAGTGATCTATTTATAGGTGAGTGAAGGAGGTTATGCCATCAATCATGATGATGAATGCCTTTCTAAATTTAGAGATTAGTTCCATGGAAGAAGGGATAGGGGATTGATGTTTCCTAATTCCCTTTCTCATCCAAATGTGAACTCAAAGGAGCAGGTGGCATTGAGAAACTTATAGAGGCTTCCAATGGATAAGGAATCTTCAAACCCTCACAGAAATTTTCTCAAATTCGCTCAGCACAGGCCAAAGAGGGACCAAGTGCACTGCATATCACCTTGCCAATATATGGTTTGCATTGCACTGCACCTTAATGAAGGCCTACCTATGATGATCTTCTTAGAGATAGTTTTTGGATGTTTTCAGTGATGGAATTTCTTGGGAAGTGAGGCATTCTAATGACTAACTTCTTTAGGGCAGTAACAACTGCACTAGGAGTTAATGGGCCCTAATAGTATCAATCTATAATTTGGGGTTGATGTGCCCAAATTGATCTGTAACAAGGATGCAACATAATTCTCTAAGCCAATTTTTCCCATCCTATCAGATACATAATGCTTCATTGAAAAATCTATCAACGTCTCATGGAAGGACATAAAAATAAGCTTTCATGCAAAAGAAATTCTTGGAAAACTTAGAAGACAAGGAAATGTACATAAACATCAAGAGGTCCAAAATGCATAGAGTGTCATGCAGATTCCCAGTATTACCTTGTTCAGAAGCTATCGAATGGATCTTGTTACATATGGATAAAAACAATTTGGTTCTTAGTAGTGAAAGCGATAAGGAGATTTCCACCTACCATTCACATGACACACATTTCTAATACAAGATGGTAACTCACAGGAAATATCTAAAAACACAATTTTATGCAACTTGGGCTAATCTAAATACCAAGGAGGTTGTCAAGTCTTGGTGGAAAGAACCTACAAAATTTCACTAGAATCCAAGTGTAGTGTATAGGAATAAATATTTTAGAAAGGCTTATCAATATCTTATGGTGATGTGTTGCAGATTGCATGGGAGGAAAAATTTTGAATAATTTAAAGAGAATTGGATCTACTTGACCAACCTAGTTGTTTCTAGAGGAAAATTCTTCAATCTAGTTGATATTCTCTCTCATGATTTGCAACATAACATACAACAGGTCTAGACAAATTTACAAGCCAAAAAATAACCAAAGTTCTACATATACACTTATTTGATGGATGGAATCTATATTTCCATTGCAAACAATTGTCAGAAGTCAAATTTGAAGGAATGTATACAAAATTTGATAAGAACTTCTTTGCAGTTGTCTATAATATGATATTTTAAATAGAACCTCCTTGAATGACATATTAGGTGAAGGAGGCACTTTATGAGATATATGATTGGTTCGTTTCACCATAGGGCACATAAATTAGAGTTTTTAGGTACTAGGCTACCCCTCACCTTATGCCAAGATATATGAAGAATAAGGTGGTCTTGCAGGATGTAGCCCATTAGTTGAACAATGGTTTGTATACAAAAATACCAAGCAAGAAGAAAGATTATTTGCTATATTTTCATTTACGAATTGGTTTTTATGAGCTTAAGAGCCTCAAGGCGGCTCATGTTGAAATTGAAGAACTAAGGTGTCTTCATTTTGGAATAATGAGTTTTCATAGATATGATCCTGGAAAAATTTGTAGACAACATTGTACCAAGATATGATACACTTGGACTTGTGTACCTTTAACCATTCCAAAAGATGAGAAAAC
The DNA here is from genome assembly GCA_000404065.3 of Pinus taeda. NCBI lineage: Eukaryota > Viridiplantae > Streptophyta > Pinopsida > Pinales > Pinaceae > Pinus > Pinus taeda. Next base: position 47,703 of record APFE030153798.1, read on the forward strand.
AAAAAACTAGTACAATACATTGAGGAAGAATAGGCCAGGAGATGAGGCAGGTCCCTCCCATATTCCACATGCATCATATGTACAGACGGGAGAGATTCAACAAGTAGCGACTACCCAAGTTAACACTACAATATCAAGGAAGAGACCAAAGCATGATCTAGTAGTAGAAAGTAGCCTAAAGTTCAGGGTTGATCCATTATGCAAAGGTGAAATAGGGGTAGAGCCACAAAAGAAGTAAAGGGAGGAGGAGAAGAAGAGGTTAGAAGAAGAAAGAAAATAAGAAAACGAATGTAAGAGAGAGGAGGAGTACAGACAAAAAGAAGAAATGAAGAAAAGGAAAGTGGAGGAGTTGCAAAGGAAACAACAAGAAGAACTCTTGCAAAAGAAGAAAGGAAAAGAGAAGAAGAAGAGGAACAACAAAAGAAACTACAGGAAGAAGAGTTGAAGAAGAAGCAGGAAGAGAAACCTACATAGGAAATGGAGTACGAAAAAATTACCCATGATATAAAATCAGAAATGGAAGAGGACAAAGGCATTAAAGCAATTGTTGATGAGCCAAGTAGTCAGCGAAATCCTCCTCTCACTACTGTCCCTCTCCCATTCAACGAAATGGGAATTGATCCTCCACCTAATGATAGGGTCATGGATGTATCTTGTTTTACCTTTAACCAGCCGAATAATAAAATTGTAAAAGAAAGGCGAGGATACTTTCCCAATGACCCTGATCATTGAGTTTCCATAGCCACACAATAGGTGAAGAAATCCATGAGAAGTCGTGGAAAGAAATGTGTCTTTTGTGACAACAACATAGGATAATATAGAGTATATTTTGAGTGAGAACGCACTATTGTGAATGCGGCTAGATACCATTAAACAATAGATTGATCATCTTTTCGCATAAAATAATAGGCTGTCTTCCACCAACATTAGAACAACAGAGCTACAAATGACCATACATGAAGAATTGGAGCCGATATAAGAAAACATGAAGTACTTGTATAATGATATGGTTCTATTGCATGAGGTGGTGGCGTCCTTGGTCGAAATTCAGAATAAATATGAAGAGATCCTTAAGTAACTAAAGTTTTCAAGCACAATTATCAATTTGATGCAATATTGGGGCATAAAGTATTTCAACATTCATAAGAAGTTGGCCAAGAAAGAAAGTGTTAGAGAGCAACGGAACACATGACATATTGTGGAAGCAAAACATAAAAACACATAAAACAAGAGAGAAACAGATATACGTGGTTCACCCAATTTGGGCTACGTCCACGGAGAAACAACCATTCCTTCCTTTTATCCAACAAAATGAAGAGATACAACCTACAATAGATCCGTTGTATTTTCCTCTTTTCTCTCACATAATTTACTCTCCCTTTCTCACTTAGAATAATAATAAATAGTCACAATACAATTCCCTCATATAAACAGAGGGTTTCCTTCTAGGGAAAAAGCCCTAAATTAACATAAATTTTACTGCTGGATCATTTTCCTAATGAATGAACTAGATTAAATATGAAATTACAATATTTTATAAGGAAAAATTTCATCTATTTTTTGGCTTCAGGGGAACTACCCCCAAACCCTTGTCCCCAGCTGGGGAGAATAGTCCCCCCTGAACCCCCACAGTGGGGAGAAGTCCCCCCTGCGTGGAAGGGTATACAATATTCCTGGGGTATAGACCCAGATGAAAACAAGACCTCTAAATCAGGAAGACAATCAAGCTCCAGACCCAACATAAATGATAGAAACTGAGGTGGACATAACACAATTACGGATAGAAACTCAAAAATACAATCAATTTGGTGAAGAGACAACCGACACCATAGTTTCTTATGTTTGACTACATAGTAGTTTGGATTCCTAGGCACAAAAACATAGAATACCTTATGTGAGTTGACTTGGATAAATAAGGAGTAAGGATGTTATCATGCAAGAGTTAAAACAGTTCATTGAACAAATAAGGCAAGTAGTAAATCAAGAAGGCTTGGAGGTGACCAATAATGTTTTTCTACAACATGAAATTGAGCCAACTAAGATTCACATGAAGTTATCCATGCTATGGATTAATACACAATCAAACTCCAAGTCTATATTATCATATCCATTAGAGGTAGAGATGCGGTACATTATAGAGCTACCAGATAGATTTAAAGTTATCACAATAGAGTTTAGAGGATGGCACTCCTACATCACAAATGAACTCCATTCTTAAGGCATTTATTTCTATTTTTCTCCTACATGAGGATTTTTGACTTATGTAGCCACCATTTTGATGTAATTTGTCTTTTATGAATAGTAATTTTAATGTAAAAGAAGTCCAAGAGACACATGTGGAATATGAAGAGTCACATAGAAGTCAAAGAGTCATGAGGAAGCTCAAAGGTCATTATCATTTGTTATAAATAAGCCCTCATAACTCAAATAAAGGGCCTGTACTTTTAGGATGTTGCCCTTGGCTTCTCTAGTTGTGCATAAGGGAGAAGATCATTCTTTTGGAGAAGCAAGTTGTAGCTTCATGTTCTACTATTGGGACTAGTGATTCATTAATGTAACAATGTATTTGGATCTTTCATTAATTATCAGAATCTCTTGGAGCCAACACTCTTTCATGCATGTGTTGTGAATATTGTGAGACTATTCTTTACATGTTTGCGGTATATATTTATGTTATCGATACTAAAGATAATGAACTACCTCGTTGCTTTAGATATGAATCTTGTTAAATGCATTTATGTATTTACATGATCATTTTTATCTTGTGAACTAATTTGGAGGTTAATCAATGATTCTTTCCTGCTTTCTCTCACGTGACTCTCTAGGATAACACTTATATTTTTATACCAGAGTCCCATCTTTATTACCATTTCGTGGAAGATCCCTTTACACTTTAGACTTGGTGTAGCATAAATCTTACATACTTGCTAACCCAAATTTATGCAGATGATCTCTTATGTATGTTTTTCACCCAAGGCATTCCTTTAAAATCACTTGCAATGGTGGCCAAACTTCATATCTGGATGGGGCTCCTACACTAAATGGTGTGAGGTTCAATTGTGACATCACATCGGGGAGACCCATATATGTTAGCGGTATCCATCACAGTTAACACATTGGAAATTGGTGAAATGTGATGAATAACCTTTTCATTTATAGATGCAGTAATCAAGGCATGTGTCTTTCTATTCTTCTTCTCCCAAATGGAAATATCTTTTTCTATTGTGGGATTTTCCTGTGGATTTCCATCTTCTCCTTTAAAAAAATATTTTCATAGGTCATTGAAAATGAGGGCATCCCTTATATTTCTATACCATTCATGGTAGTTCTCCTTTCCAGTGAGAAATACTTCAACAATGGAGATGAGGGAATGCATCTCAACAAAGTTTTGAATTAGGCCCTGAATAGTCAAAATACTTGTAGCAATAGTATCTGATAAAGAAATTAATATACCTATACAAACAAGAGAGACCCATCATACAAATTTGTCTCCAATTATAATTAAATATTAATCAAAATAACGCAATAAAAAAATGCAAGATCTCGATCTCAAATAATGGCTTTAATATAATTGAAATTGTTGGGATAGGGTCACCAGGGTCAGTTTAGGGGTTAGTTTAATGAAATTTTTGTAAAATTTTTGTAATGAATGTAAAGTCTCCGCGAAATGTGGATGTGAAGCGCACAATTAAGTAGGAGTCAAAGGGGCTTTGGCCCCTTGTTTGTGTATGTGATAGGTCGGTTTTGAGACTCACCCATAGGCCACATGCCATGGTATGGTAAGTAAGAATGCTATATATAGTTGAGTCATAGTGAGTCTAAGAGGTAACTAAGTTAATATAGAAATTGTTTTGGGCAAGTGCTAAGGTAGGAAAGCTTTGTTCCTATACTTAGGCAAAAGGGGAAGGCTCCTGTAGTTGAGTACACAAGATACCTTGGTAAGTCTGCAACTGAGTGCGTGGACCCCTGCAGCTGAGTGTGCAGGGTAGAAGATGTCTGTAAATTGAAAACTCAACTTAATAAACATTGATTTTGGGAGAATACCTTGCCTTTGAGTATCATTCTTATTTCTGTTAATGTTATGATTTATTGCTCAATGATGTGTAAGCGCTGGGTGAACCTACTGAATATTTAATATTTATGCATTTATGGAATAATGTGTAAGCGCTGGGTGAACCTACTGAATATTTAATATTTATGCATGAACTAAGTAGCTAACTATTTTTGCGAAGACAAATGTTGAACCTATTATGATTTCTATTGAATTGTGTAGATCTACGTGAATGCATATCTAGGGTTACTAATTAGTGCGTGAAAGTGGACAGTTTGCTTCTTTTAGGTCTATAAAGTCTAGTCACAGACCTTCACGAAGGTCTAGAAGCCATTTTTTTAGAGTTACAATGGTGGAGCATAGAAGGATATAGATCTGCGTGAAGGAAGATCTGAGCAACAAAGGCTTAAGATCACTTACATGGTCTCTAGATGCATAAACATGGTTCTAGAATCCCCCAATACTACTTCGAGTGAGATTGCAGCCTACGCTATGTGGGTTGTTGCAAAAAGGGCTAGCAGTTAGGATTTTGTTGGTTAGCGCAAACAACTCTGAACTTGGGCCAGGCCCCCTTAAGCCAACAAATGGTTTCGTTGCCGAGACCAGGATCTATCTAAGAGATGTGTGATAAATGGTTTCCTACGAAGAAAGAGATTAACAAGTGGATTGATTGAAACATGCACACGTTCATGACTTAGGAGAATAGGAGCTCCAAATTATCTAAAGAACAATGGTTACATATATTTTTAACATAGAAGAGACCGACACGGTCTTCTGTTTCTTTCTTAACAAACTACATGAGTGGTTGTCTAAATTGGTTAATAGTAAAGGGATGTGGAGGCTTGACAGTCCTATAGTGTGGACACCTCAACTTGTGCGATGTTTGGAGGCATCAAAAAGAAATATTGTGTGGGCTATGGATCATTGGATTGATTATACATTGGGAAGTTTTGTGACTTATTTTGTAATCGACATAAATATCAACAAAAGCAAAGTGGGACAAAGGTTCTTTAAAGGACTGTGAGGTAAGTATTTGAAATCATTAAAGACTGCAATTAAAATGCTTTTATGTGAAAATAGGGTTATGCAGTTACGTTGATGTTTTGGGCTATGTGAAGTAGGAGATTCTTTAGAAGAAATGAAGGATCAAGCCAGAATATAGTCCACTCATTAAACCTCCTTCAAGTGACAACAAAGGGACTGTGCTCACCATGCCGTGAAGTGTAGTTCAGTTAATTACATAGGGTATCCCAAGGATACCTCATCCATCAACTCCACCTCCACCTCCACCTCTACCTCATACACCTGCACCTTCACCCCCTCCACCTCCATTTCCACCATTCAACATGGTGAATGCGATGAAGATGCCGATTTTTAAAGGAATAGGGAATGAATATATCAAAAAAACTTGGTAAGTTGTAGGTGCTATATGAACAACAAATCAGATTACAGATGATAACATCAAGAAATCATAGTTGGTTACATCCTTACATGATCCTGCATTAACATGGCACATCAAGTATTGGACTGATTACCTCAACATGACATTGGCAGAGACCCAACAAGCTTTGAATAAGGCATTCAATAAGCCTAAGTCAAAGGAGTAGTAAGTAATTGAGTTTAAGGAAATCTGATGGAAGGTAGATGAGACAACTTGGGATTTCGATCAAAGATTGAAATTCATAATTAGGTAGGCCAATATGATAATCACAGATTCCTAGCATTGTGGTTGTTATATAGTGTCACTCTTTCCGCTTTTGAGAGTGCCTCTATCCCAACGAAAGATAGCAATGTAAGAAGAAGCTTTGGAAATAGCGATGAGGATGGATGCTTTGCTCATATAGGATATGAACCTAGGAGTGAAACAGATCCACTCACATCTAGAAAGTCTACACTTGGAATTGTAGAGTCTAAAGAAATGAAAGGAAGCCCAACCGGAGGTGCACACTAAGGTTTGGTGTTTGAAGTGTAAGAGCCATCGACATGATAAGGACCATTTCTCGGTCTATAAGAACTATATTATTAGGGGAGGTCCTATTCCCTTGAAACTAGAGAATAATGTTGGGGTGAGTGTAGGAGTTGCGTTATCTATCAGGTTACATGGAAGAACGCAATTGATCATTTCCATTTACTACAGAAGTTTGTACAGACCCCTCAATAATTGTTTTGGAATTTCTATAAATTTGTGGACATGATAAACACCATTGCAGAAGTTATGAGATGACGATGGATAAAACCCTTACCTACCAAATGCAGGTAGAAAAATTGCCATAGGATCAGGGTGCAAGAGCTACATGAGGAGGATTCCAAGGTCAAGGATGAGGAAGAGGTGGCATAGTGGGTCGAGGGCGTGGGCAGGTAATCTGCTACAACTGTGGCAAAGCATGGCACTTTGCGTGATATTGTACAAACCCCATGTGTCCATTATGTTAGTATTGTCGACAATTTGACGATGTGATAGAGGAATTTCTTGTTCTTATGGAAAAGATGCAAGAAAAGAAGGTGCAACCCCTACAACCTACGTAAAATATTCAAATGATGAAGGCTAAACCCTGTGAAGAAGATAAACGCATAAATATAATGACAAGAAGTGGTATGGTGGAAGGTTCAAATAAAGGTAAGAAGCCCAAGGATGATAGGTGGGTGCACAAGGTTGCTGAGAAGTAAGTAGACTTTGATCTTAATCACACTAGAGAGACCTTCATGGAAGCAAAGAAGAACTTCGTTAAGGCCTCTGCCTCAGGAAGTTAGGAGAAAATGCGAGAAACTAGTGTAGTGCAAGAAGTAGATCCTTCAGTACTAGATGCTTTTCTAAAAACCTGTATCAGGCTTCTGTGTGATGAGAAAGCAATAGAAGGGTTGCAAGAGTTAATTGACAAATGCACAAATAAAGAGAAGACTCCCACTGAACAACACGCTGTGAGGAAAATTGGTAAGCATAAGAAGCGCATGGGGTGTGAAATGAGGTTGATTGCGCAGATAGGTGAATATAAAATGGACTAGGTAATCTTGGATCTGGGGTTAGATGCAAATGCCTTGCCTAAGCAGACATGGGAAAGGATGGGGAGACTTGTGTTGTAGTGGTCTCCTATTTAGCTGCACATGGAAAATCAACAAAATATTATTCTGATGGGGCTCTTATATGGTGTAATGATGAACATTGAGGGCACAAGCGCACTGGCTGACTTTAAGGTCATTGAAAATAGTGGATTATAGTAACCCGTACCCCACCTTACTATGAATTGACTAGGATTTTTATATGGATGTAGTTATCAACTTGATGAAGCAAAAGATGACATTTGAAAGGAAATTACTCAGGGTTGTAGTGCCACTAGACCCTGTAGAAGGAGCACGCTATACTGACCCTGTTTGTGACTTTGTGGAAAGTCATAATGAATTGGACTAGACATACAAGATAATAGTGCAATATGAGGATTTGATCAATCCTATGACTGATGGATGAATTGCATGGCACAGGGATAGTTCCTGCACCTCAAATTTGGATGAAGAGCTTAAACATTGGTAGAATCGGTTGCATGAAGTATCTATGCTCCGTTGCAATATGATAACCAAATCACTATGGTGTGTATCGATTGAGGTATGGAAACTTTTGGATTATGATGGTTTGACTGATGTGGATATGTTTTTAGATGAATTTTAAAGGGAAGTACCGAAATAACATCGCGGCATTGGAGTTGGCATTGTGCACTATGCTTTCCTATTGGTGGCGTATGCACAAGGAAAACTTTGTTGGATGGAAGGAATATAGAAGGATGATAAAATTAAGGTTTGGATATACTAATACTTGGATGACAAAAAAATAGAGTGGGAAGGATAATCCACACGATCATTTGGCACAATGGACTAAGGCTTGGGGAACAAAATCACAACCAAAATGGGTGCACATTTTATGTCATATCTTAGATAGAATTCCAATGAACTGGTATCTGGAGACAAAGCTTTGCCATGGAACAAATAAATGAGACATCTTAAGGGAGAGTTTTCTATTAACTTTCAGGTTTGAGGATGGGTTTGAGAGCATTGATGAAGCACTCCAAGACATAAAAGCCGTTATATTTAGAACACCAAAGGAACCGGTAGAATGGGCTCAGCCGGATTGGAGTACGCAGCTGTGCCATACACTATAGTGTTACAATGTGACTCCTCAAGAAGAAGAAGAATATTCATGAAATATTACCATTCCAAAAACAGAGGGACAATGCAAAGTCGAAGGATCGAAGGTGGCAAATTCGAATATATTAGAATGTTTGAAAACTCGACAAGTAAACATTGGATCTCAAGCATAACTAAAGTTCGCGAAGATATGTGACTATTGGGATGAAGATACGATTGATAAGGTAATTGAGTTGTTGCGCAAGTACCAGGATTTATTCCCATCAATTTTTTCAGATTTGAAAGGGATCATTAGAGATTTAGGTGTTATGAATATTATGTTGAAACTGGATGCAAAGCCTGTTAAGAAGAGGCCAAATAACTAAATCCCAAATATAAAGAGAAGGTGCTCCAAGAACTTGATAAGATTCCAGATGCTGGTATTATTGAACCAATAGAGGAATCTAATTGGGTAAGCCAAATTGTGGTCCAAGAGAAGAAATAGAAAGGTGAGATATGAATATGAGTAGATCTGAGAAAGTTGAATGATGCATGTGTGCATGATTTGTTCCCAACACCATTTATTGATGAAGTATTAGAGAACGTGGGCAAACAAGAGGCTTATTCATTCACTGATGGATTTTAAGGATATCATCAAATAAATATCACACTAAAAGATCGAAGCAAGACAACCTTCGCGACAGAGTGTGGTTGCTTTTAGGATATAGTAATGCCATTTGGATTGAAGAATGCAGTTGCAATATTTTCCCGGGTTGTGATCATGATGTTCAAAGAATTTATTCATAAATTTATGGAGATGTATTTTGATGATTGGACTATGTTTGGCTTGGTGAAGTTCCATGTTTCCAGTCTGTGCCTTATACTAGATACATGTTGAAGGTATTAGATAATGCTGAACTTGAATAAGTGCATATTATGTGTGCCCTTTGGGATTTTGCTCGACCATGTTGTATATAAGCAGTGATTGATGGTGGACCTTATGAAGATCTCTGTAATTGTGAATTTGGAAGCTTCTAGGAATGTAAGCAGTTGCATGCGACATTGGGGCACATTGGGTATTACAAGAAGTTTATCAAGGCATATGATTAGATAACCGCATTGATGGAGAAATTATTGAAGAAATATGCAATGTTTTGCTGGGATGAAGACTGTCATCGCAGTTTGGATGTCTTGAAGGGAAAGATGGTGACTGCACCTATTTTGGTGTTTCCGGATTGGAAGAAAGAGTTCCATGTGCATGTAGATGCCTCTTGTATTGCATTAGGTGTGGTATTAACATAGGCAGGAGAAGGAGAGATTGATCATCTGATACCCTTCACAAGCATAAAGTTATCAAAAGCTGAGAATAATTAATCCACTACAAAGCATGAATGGTTGGCGATGGTCTATGCGTTGCAAAAGTTTAGGCATTATTTGTTGGGTGGACACTTTAAAATGTATGCATATCACTCTGCAATGAAGTACCTGGTCAATAAGCTTGTGTTAGGGGAAACGATATGTCGATGGTTACTATCGTTTCAAGAATATGACTTTGAAGTGATTGTGAACCCTGGAAGGTTGAATGCAGGACCAGATAATCTGTCAAGGATCAAAACTAGCGAAGAATCGAATAGTTTGGAGGAAGGACTCCCGGATGAACAACTCTTTGTGGTGCGTGTTGCGGATGATCTTTTTTCCGATATCATTTAGTTTTTAACCACGAGAACAACTCCAGAAGGCTATTCTACCCAGCAAAATAAGGAGTTAGTAGTCCAAGCTATAGATTTTTTGGTTATTGCGGGTCACTTGTATAAGATAGGAATGAATGAGATACTTCGAAGGTATGTTCCAGAGTTTGAACATGCTAGTATCCTCGTTGAAGTGCATGGAGGAGTGGAAGGAGGTCACTATGCAGGAAAAGTGCTAGCATAGAAGATTTTGCCGCTGGGTTATGGTGGCCAACATTACACAAGGATTCTAAGGCATACTGTAAGGAGTGCGATGCTTCCCAAAGGATGAGGAAGCCTTCGTGAAGGGATGAGTTGTTGTTAAATCATCAGGTTTCATTGTTGGTTTTTGATAAATGGGCCATTGACTTCATAGGACCAATAAAACCACTAGGTAAGAAGACGGGAGTGCGATATATCATTACTGCAACTGAATATTTAACCAGATGGGCATAAGCACAATGGGTGAAGGATTGTACAGATACCATTGCCATGGAGTTTTTTTTTTAATATGTCTTAATGTGGTTTGGATGCCCTAAGATATTGATGAGTGATAGGGGTACACATTTCTTGAATGAAACGATTAGCGCGATGCTTGATGAATTCCTGGTGTATCATTAAAAGAACACGCCCTATCACCCATAGGTGAATGGAATGGTGGAAGCATTTAATTTTTTTTGGATAATGCATTGATGAAGATCTGTAATGCGCAAAGGAATAATTGGGATATGTGCATGGCAATAGTGCTATGGGCATATATGAAGACCTGCAAGAAGTTGACAGGTCAAACGCTATTTAGGTTGGTCTATGGAATTGAAGCAGTAATGCCCATGGAGTATATTGTGGCAAGTTTATGTATTGTAACTTTGACAGAAATGGCGGATTGCATGACCTTGGAGGAACAACTCATGTAGCTGATGGAGTTAGAAGAAGATCACTTTATTGCAGGATTTCACTAGTAAGTACAAAAATAATGTGAGAAAGCATGGCATGATAGGCATATTAAGCTGCGCACTTTTAAGAGAGATGATATAGTGCTGCTATATGATAGTAAGTTCACCAAATTTCTAGGGAAATTTTAGATGCACTAGTTAGGGCCATATGTTGTTAAGGAGATTAGGGATGGTGGCATAGTTCAACTCACGAAGCTGAATGGGGAACCATTCTTGGGGAAAGTGAATGGAACTAGGTTGAAGCTATACACAGGGGATCCTGCTCCTGCACAACGAATATATGGTAGAAGGATAGTCTTAGTAATCTAGGCAGCTACAATGGATTGTGAGACTATAAACTACGCTACTTGACGAAGATAAAAACATAGTAGGGAGGCTGCATGACAGAAGACAAGAGTGCGACAGGCGAAGCTGCGTTGAATGAGCTATGCCATGGAGGATGGTGTTGCGTAGAAGGGTCCAAAAGTAGATGTTGGAGTCACTATTCATGATTTGATGGAAAAAATTCCATTAAGAGGAGCTGGTAGGCACCATTTATGGAAAAAATATTTGAAGAGTTGCTGGCAAAGATGCATTTATGATCAGAAACCAAAGGGAACGGTCAGATTTGAATTCAAAACCTCCTATAAATTGGATAGGTTGGTCTGCTAAAGAACACTTTCCCTCCTGAGAATTGTATGTGGGCTGTTCTATTTTAAGTTTATGAGTTATTAGTTTTGGGAGGATTTAGTTTCTAGCCCAATATTTGCAAACTTACTTGAGTGGAACCAACAGATCATCCTTGCCAAAATGTTCATGCTAGTCAGTTCGGAAGCCATTGCTTCTCAAGTGAAAGGACCTGAGGTTGTGCCTATGGAAATTATGCCCATTGTACATTCGATGCCGATGTCACCTAGGCTGGAGAAATCAACTACAAAAGAGAAGCAGAAGAAACCTATGCTGGTGAGAAATTCACCAAGGAAGAACCCAGAGGTTCAGAAAAAGGAGAAAAAGGAAAGGATAAGTAGATGGAGAAAGTTGTGGACCTGGAGGAAGAAGAATTCCAAGGCTTGGAGGAATTGGATGCTGAGGAGGGCAAGCCTATCACATAGCTCCCAGAGTATATCCCTCTGCAGAAAGGGAAGACAAAAGTTACGAAAGACCTTGATTCCGAGAAGTTTACAATCTCGACACCCCTGTTTCCAGAACAAGTTGAATTTGAAGGCACAGTCTTAGCGCAGATTCTAGTGCTAAAGATGGAGGATTGGGATCTCATGAACCATGAGAGATTCCCTAATTTATCCACTAGCAAATATATGAATTAGATCTACTATGAAGAGATTGGAGTTATACGGTTGGAACCCATGAAGCAGGTTAGAGGTGTTGAGCAGGTTGGGTTATTGCACATGCTCTATGTCCCTCACTTTCATAGATCAATCATCAACATGGTGTGTCTGCTAGTTTCTCGCACTAGTGCATGATGGGTGCCTTTGTCTTGGGGAGTTGTCATGCGGAAAGAGTTATTTTTGCGGACAAAACTAACCTCCCTAGAAGCCTAAGACTTTCTAGTGACAAAAAAGACAATTAAGAGCAATCCTTGTCTAAACATGCATTATCATACGAGAAACCAAGTGTTTTCGATCCTAGCTTAAATCCAATGCTGTTGTAGTAGTCTAGCCTCATCGATCCAGATGAGCTCCTCCTTCACTTCGAAACCTGCATACACTAACAATCAAACGATTACATAACACCTGAATATCTCATAAAACAAAAACATATTCAACATATAGACCAAGGAGTATATGAAACAATTCATTAACAACAAATCATTGAGAAGAATGGACTTATTTGTATTAAGGAAACAAAAAAGAAACCATTACAACCTGAGCCTTGGTGTTGTGCAAGTTCCTCCCAGGGTCCAGCAAGAGTTTTCCTCTACTTTCAAAAGCTCACCCACTTCCAAATGAAACAAGAAAGGATGGTAATCTCTCCTCACAAGCTTACAATGGAAGTCCTAATTCCAACAGCATCTACCCTTTGGAATGTTCAGCTTTTAACCTCCCCTCCCTTGGTCCAATGCTTGTATTTATAGTGTTCTAGAGGAAGTTATTCAGTTCAAACATCAATGGGATACTCCCTCTTTTGGATGGGGTAGCTCCTCTCTTGATGGGATAAGTTCCTCTATCATAGGGATGCATGAACCATCTGGAGGCGCTCAATACACGTCAAACACTCTTCTAGAAGGCTCTAGAAGTGACCACAAGTAACTTTTTTAAGATGAAACTCGCGCCTTTTGACCTTTACAGGGTACGCACCCATCCTTTGGCTTACAGAGCGTACAAGTACGCAGGTACAATGAGTTTGGGATGCGTACACGCAGGCAAGGTAGAGAGA
>APFE030153806.1:4200-45320 GCA_000404065.3 Pinus taeda
ATGGAAGGAGAAATTGGACCCCTCCGATGACCTAACAAAGTTGTCACAGTATGTTGGAGCCTATTCAGCAGCAACAATCGACAAAGCATCGGAGGTAAGCCTTCTATTGAAGAATAAGGACCAAGAAATCTCTGCATTACAGGCAGAATTGGCCGAGACAAAGCAAAAGGCAGCGCAAGCAGAGGAGCAGTTGCTGGCACAACAGTATATGAACAATCAGTTGACCCAGCAATTGCAAGCAGAAAAGCAAAGGATCAACCAAAGTGCGATCCAGAAACAGAAAGAATTGACAGAGGCATTGGCACAGTTGAAAGTAGCGAATGAACAAATGATGAAAACCAAAGATGAGCAAATCGCTCAAATGTCATCACAGCTAGAAAAGATGAAAGGTGCTTCACAAGTGGCAGAGTTCAGAAAAGAAGCATCATTAATAAACAATGCGCTAATATCTCAGGTTAGACTCTTGTGTCAACAGATCGCTCAAGCTGAGCCACTGTGAGAGTTAACTATATCTATAAATGAGGAGGTAGAGAAGGCCAGGGATGAATTAAATCAAGCAGAAGAGGTCATTACTGCATATCTTGAATGGCAAGTTTCTGATCATGAAAAAGCAGCAAATTTGCCCAGGATACTTGAAACATATAAGGATATACTTTTCTTAGAATGGCACACTCAGGTGATGAAAGCAGAGAGAGCGGCTTCAAGATGTAAATCAACTTCTAGCAATCTAGTTGATTTAGTCAACAACACTCTGTACTTGGCAAATATGATTGCCCAATGTACACCAGGAAAGATGACAACGACAAATACATTCGAGCAGTCATGTTATCCTGAGTTAGAAGAAAAGGGAAGATTAATCGTCGGGATTAATAGTTTAAACTTGGAAGCATATTGGCTCTTCCTAATTAAGCCACATACACTAAGAGCCGCCCTTAAGTGTTTAGCAGATGCAATCGGGTGTATGATTCCCGATATTCAAGATGCCACCTATGCTGCCCAGCTCAGTTCGCGCCTCAACAAACCTCCAGAAGTTGAGCCAATGCTTGCAATAAATCAGCTCAAATTCAAAGGAAAGCAGCCGACTTGATGAATCACCCTCTAGCTTGCCAGATCGCTAGCCAAAATAGGATCAAAAGTTATTGATATCAATTTATTAGCATTTTTGTTTAGTAGATATTTAAATTAGTATTGTATTTATAGACCCTTTCATGTTTTTAGAAAAGGTCGTAAAATTTTGTAAGAGACTTAATAGACTGAAGTTTGCACTACTGTGCTTCAGTCGATGTTCTTTTATGAAACTTGACCAGTTGTTCTTACTTTAATGAGGAAGCTTCTTTATGCAATTGTGCACTATTTTCGTTGATTGAGAATGTTTTTGCATTAAAGGAAGAACTCCACATAGCGATTGATATCTGGGAGTGTCACGCAGCTCATAAGGTATTTTTATCTATGTCTGAATTCATTCCGTTTATATGAATTGTTATGTAATTATTTTTGCTATCGCTGATTATATGCATGCGCTATAACAACAGATCTTATTCATTCCACTATTGGATGTTTAGTGATGTGCCTTTGCTTTTAATCATGTGTATGACAATGATATAGATGTTTAAATTGTGGTAATTTCGCTTCAATCGCTCTGCTTAACTATTTAGGCACAGCAATCTTAAATGAATTAATATCTATGTTGGAAAGATACAGTCATCTATATGCTTGTCTTTTAGACATAGAACATCAAACGCTATGCTTTAGAGCTCAATAGATTCCCGAGATAGTTTCATTTATTTATATTTCTGTTAATAGTTTTAGCCTTTCGCTCACTGCTAGTGTAATCTATAAATCATTCACCCATCCCATTTATCTATTTCTGGGAAATTGGTCCCATTATCCCCAGTCGGAGGCACTATCCCAAACGGAAAAGGAGTTGTACTAAGGTCCGGACCGGGTGGTTTCCCCAATGTTGTTGCAGCGATTTTCGAGGCATCAACACCTGCATATTAAAACTTCGTAGTGTTTTCTTGACATACTTCCTCTAGTTTAACTAGAGCTTCCTCGTTTCCCGGTCTCTTTTAATTTCCATGCCCAAAATATAGTATGCAACACCAAGATCTTTCATGTCGAATTTGGAAGACAATTGGGTCTTCAAATCCTGGATAATTTATTTGTTATTTCCAACCAGCAACATGTCATCCACACAGAAGACCAGATAAACAACACAGTCACCAATTAATTTAAAATACCCATAGTGAACTGCTTTTCTTCTAGTGAAACCAAGTCCCTGTATAAATGTATCAAATTTCCGATACCACATCCTTGGTGACTGTTTTAACCCATACGGAGACTTCTTTAACTTGCATACCATTTCTTTCTTACCCTTCATCGCAAAACCTTCAGGTTGCTTCATATAGATCTCCTCTTCCAAATCCCCGTGAAGAAAAGTTGTCTTCACATCCATCTGTTCTACCTCAAAATCAAAAGCAGCAGCAATAGATAAAAGTAATCTAATAGAAGTTACCTTCGCAAGAGGAGAAAAAATATCACCAAAATCAATTCCTGCCACTTAGGAATAACCTTTTTCTACCAACCGAGCTTTGTATTTCTCCACCTTTCCTTTTTCATTTGTCTTCTTCTTGAAGACCCATTTGCTACCAATGGGTTTCCTTCCAACCGACAACTCCACGAGATCCCAAGCCTAATTTTTGTGCAAAGATTCCATTTCATCAACCATGTTCTCTTTCCAGATTTTTCTATCCTCTGAATCTATTGCTTCCTTCATAGTTCTAGGATCATCATCAGTAATAGATAAAGAAAAATTTGAACAGAAAGTAAATGGATTATACCTTTCTGGTTGCCTTCTTTCTTGAACTAATCTTCTCACACCCGGAATTTGTGGCTCTTCATCTTCTAATTCCTCCTTTGTTGTAGAGTCTGATTCTTCTTCCTTTAGCTCAAACTCTATCTTCTCGGGTTCCTTTGATGGGACTTCATGTTTAATAACATCTTTCACCTCCCTGAACACCACATCTCGATTGTACAGACCCTTCCTTGTTACTGGGTTCCAAAGCTTATAACCCGTTAAACCATCCTTATACCCAATAAAGATGCACTTTTAGATTTACTATCCAACTTGGTTCTTTTCTCCTTTGGAACATGTACATATGCATCACATCCAAATACCCTCAAATGTGAAAGATAGGGTTTATTACCAATCCATATCTCTTGTGGAGTCTTATCCTCCAACGTTGATGAAGGTGATATGTTGACCAGGTAACATGTTGTCTCCACTGCCTCTACCCAGAATTCTTGTCCTAACCTGACACCACTGAGAATCTTCTTTCCCTTTTCATCAACATCTTGTTCATTCTTTCTGCAACTCCATTTTTCTGAGGGGTATATGGAGTAGTCTTCTTCCATGCTATACCACACTTCTTACAGAATTCTTCAAATTCCTTACTGCAAAACTCTCCATTGTTATCTGTCCTCATCACCTTTATCTTCTTCTCTGTCTGGTTTTCCACCAAAGCCATAAATTCTTTAAACCTATCAAATACTTCATATTTCTTCTTAAGGAAATATATCCATGTATTCCTTGAGAAGTCATCTATAAATGATACATAGTACACATACTTGCCCAGTGATGGAGCCTTCATAGGTCCAAACACATCACTATGCACAAGCTCTAATATTTGTTTCATCCTCTTACCACTGGAGGGGAAACTCACCCAATTTTGCTTCCCATATACCAATTTTCACAGAAATCAAAATCCAGAGAGCTATTACTCATACCTTCTACCATACCTTTACCATGAAGTATTTGAAGGCCCTTCTCTCCAATATTTCCAAGCCTTTGGTGCCACAACATGGTCTTCTCTCTAGAGACCACTAAATTTTATGCTCCACTTTCAGGAACCACAGAACTATTGCACCCATCAACAACAGTGCTACCTTGCAGCTTGTACAGAGTTCCAATTCGAACTCCCTGCATCAAAACCAGTGCCCCTGAACCATCTTGAAGGTATCCTTCCTGAACATTGTTTTTACACCTGCATCATCTAGCTTGCTTACAGAAATGAGATTTCTAGCTAATGCAGGAATATGAAGAACAACCGAAAGTGTTCTAACCCTTCCACCTTGCAACTTCAACTTTATGTTTCCGCGACCAATGATTCTAGCCTTCCTGTCATCCCCTAAGAAGAAATCACCAGCATCATATTTCTCATACTCGCAGAACCACTCTCTATGGGGAGTGAAGTGAAAGGATGCACCTGAGTCAATCAATCATGCCTCGTGATCTACTTGTGTACTTGAAGAAGCCAAGTACACATCCCCACCTTCATCTGAGGTGGTTTTCGCCTCTGTTAAAGGAGCATCATCAAATCCCTTTCCTTTATCAAGAGATTTAGGTTTACAGTCCCTTTTGTAGTGCCCTTTCTTTCTGCATTTCCAGCACACCACCTTTACATGTTTTCCTGGAGATATAGATCTCCTTCTAGATTTAGACCTTCCACTCAATGACTTATTTTTGTTTATGTTCTTGGACCGTCCTCATACAAGCAAGGCATCACCATTCTAACTCTCCATATTTTTCTGTCTCATTTCCTTTGTCAGCAAGGATGAGACTATTTCATCAAACTATAAGGTAGTTGCATTGCTACCTATTGAAATAACCAGACTATCCCATGAATCTGGTTGAGAACACAACAAAATGATGCACTTATCTTCATCTGAAATTTTAATATCAACAAATGATAACTGACTTACCACAATATTAAATGCGTTCAAATGCTCTGTTACCAAGTCTCCATCTTTCGTCTTTAGGTTATACAACTTTTTTCGTAGGAACAATTTATTCACCAGAGACTTAGATTGGTATAAAGTCCCTAACTTGTCCCACAAAGACTTCACTGTAGCTCTTCCTGATACATTCAACAATACTGAATCTAAGACACAGAATCGTATTGTGCTCTTTGCATTCTGGTCCAACTTCTTCCATTCTTCATCAGACACTTCCATTGGTTTAGTACCTGGATCTACCACAATCCACTAATCTTTGTTGACCAATAGATCCTCCATCTTGAGTTTCCATTACTCAAAACTCTGACCATTAAATTTCTCGATCTCTATCTTTCCCCAGCTCGCCATCTTCTTTCACCACCAGAATCGATCCCATAGATCTCCCACTAAACAGGGTCTACCACCGGCCCGAGTGAAACCCTTCAGCAATAATGGCGTCCCTTTGAAGCCAACATAGGTTTTAACCCTGTAGAGAAATTACATGCATATAAATCCTAAAACATAGAAAATAAACAATGCGAGAGCATAACACATAAAACACATATACATAGAGATTTTCCCCTGGATCCCAAAACTAGGACTACCAACTTGATTTTTCATTATGTTCCTTTCAATGTTACAATACATATTTATACATGCCAAAGCATCCAATACCATGGACCGAAAACCATTGCTTCTAAAACCATGGACCAAAATCCATCGCGTCCAAAACCATGGACCAAAAACCATCGCGTCCAAAACCATGTGCAAAGAACATGCAAAAAACCATAGGTACCTCCGCTCAACCTAATATAGGGCCCAAAACCAAAATTTTCGGCGTGCTGCCCCAGACACCATAGAGTGGGTTACTTGCACCCCTCAAACCCCCTGTGACTCCCCCCGCTACACAATTGGCACAACGAAGGGGGGGCTCTGCCCCCCTTCTAACCCCCCGATTAACTATATGGGCTAGTCATGGAAGAATATAACACAACCAAACATTCTCCCACTTGTTGTTTTCTTTCCACAGAGGGTCACAAGAGAGCTTATTCATTTATCCAGCCCTACAATTCCCATTGTTTCTTTACACCAAAAGAACTTCTCAGAGCTCACAGATTTTGCCCATGCATCTGTAGTATTCTTCAAAGTGTCCACCTTTACCAGCAACACCTTTATGTATTCTATCATATCCCTCGCAAAGTGATACTGAACATCAATGTGCTTTGTCTTTGAACAATATGCAGGGTTCTTTGCCAAGAAAATTGCACTTTCGTTGTCATGGTCTATCCTTATAGCTCCCAGTACTAACCCCATACTTGAACACCATGTCTGCAAACAAACTTCTTCCATGCTTGCATGAGTGGCTACCATGTATTCTACCTCTGTAGTTGATTGTGCCACTATAGATTGTTTCTTACTCATCCAACTAACTACACCTCCAAATAGGTTAAAAACATACCCACTTGTAGATCTTCTCTGATCAAGATGTCCGGCCTAGTCTACATCAACAAAGCCATGAATATCCAACACTCTGTCCAATCCTGGTCTTCCTTGGTAGCACAAACCATAATCACTAGTGCCGCACAAATACCTAAAAAATCTCTTCACTACAGTGCTCCTTGCTTGGTTTTGACATAAACTTGCTCAATACTCCCATTGCATGTACAATGTTTGGTCTAGTACAAACCATCGCATACATCAAGCTACTGACTGCACTTGTATATGAAACATGGGACATGTCCTCTTCCTCTTCTTGTGTCTTGGGACACTGTTCAGTAGATAAGTTTACACCTAGATGAATAGGAACCTTCACCGGTTTACTATCCTGCATATTAAACCTCTACAATATTGTCTGTACATACTTCCTTTGGTTTAACCAAAGATTCATCTTTGTCCGATCTCTTTTAATTTTCATGCCCAAAATACGATTTGCAGCACTAAGATCTTTCATGTCGAATTTGGAGGACAAATGGGTCTTCAAATCCTAGACAATTTATTTATCATTTCCAACCAACAACATATCATCCACATACAAGACCAGATAAATAACACGGTCACCAATTAGTTTAAAATATACACAGTGATCTGCTTTGCTTTTAGTGAAGCCATTTCCCCGTATAAATGTATAAAATTTCAGATACCACATCCTTGGTGATTATTTTAACCCATACAGAGACTTCTTTAACTTGCATACCAGCTCTTTCTTACCCTTGACCGCAAAGCCTTCAAGTTGCTTCATGTAGATCTCCTCTTCCAGATCCCCATGAAGAAATGCTGTCTTCACATCCATCTGTTCTACCTCAAAATCAAAAGCAACAGCAATAAATAAATGTAATCTAATAGAAGTTACCTTGGAACCAGGAGAAAAAACATCACCAAAATCAATTCCCGGCACCTGGGAGTAACCTTTTCCTACACAACCGATCTTTGTATTTCTGCACCTTTACTTCTGCATTTGTCTTCTTCTTGAAAAGCCATTTACTACCAATGGGTTTCCTTCCAGACGACAACTCCACCAGATCCCAAGCCTCTTTTTTGTGCAAAGATGCCATTTCATCAATCATGGCCTCTTTCCAGAGTTTTCCATCCTCTGAATATGCTACTTCCTTCACGGTTTTGGGATCATCATTAGTAATAGATAAAGCAAAAATTGAACAAAAAGTAGATGGACTATACCTTTCTGGTTTCCTTCTTTCTCGAACTGATCTTCTCACACCCAAAGTTTGTGGCTCTTCATCTTTTGATTCTTCCTCTGTTGTAGAGTCCGATTCTTCCACCTTTGGCTCAAACTCTATCTTCTCAGGTTCCTTTGGTTGGACTTCATGTTTAATAACATCTTTTACCTCTTTGAACACCACATCTCGGCTATACACAACCCTCCTTATTACTGGGTTCCAAAGCTTATAACCATTTAAACCATCCTTATACCCAATAAAGATGCACTTTTCATATTTACTATCCAACTTGGTTCATTTCTCCTTTGGAGCATGTACATATGCATCACATCCAAATACCCTCAGATGTGAAATAGAGAGTTTCTTACCAGTCCATTCCTTTTGTGGATTCTTATCTTCCAACGCTGATGAAGGTGATCTATTGACCAGGCAACATGTTGTCCACATCGCCTCTACCCAAAATTCTTGTCCTAACCTGACACCACTGAGCATGCTTCTTGCCCTTTCCATAAACTTCTTGTTCATTCTTTTTGCAACTCCATTTTTCTCAGGTGTGTATGGAGTAGTCATCTGCAGTGCTATACCACACTTCTTACAGAATTCTTCAAATTCTTTATTGAAAAACTCTCCACCATTATCTGTCCTTAGCACCTTTATCTTCTTCTCTGTCTGGTTTTTCACCAGAGCCTTAAATTATTTAAACATTTCAAAGATTTCAGATTTATTCTTAAGGAAATATATCCATGTATTCCTTGAGAAGTCATCTATAAAGAATACATAGTACATAGACTTACCTAGTGATGGAACCTTCACAAGTCCAAACACATCACTGTGAACAGGCTCTAATATCTATTTTGCCCTCTTACCACCAGAGGGGAAACTCACCTGATTCTGCTTCCCATATACACAATTTTCATAGAATCAAAATCTAGAGAGTTATTACTCATACCTTCTACCATACCTTTACCATGAATTATTCGAAGGCCCTTCTCTCCAATATGTCCAAGCCTTTGTTGCCACAACATGGTCTTCTCTTCAGAGACCACTAGATTTTCTGCTCCACTTTCAAGAACCATAGAACTATTGCACCCATCAACAACAGTGCTACCTTGTAGCTTGTACAGAGTTCCAATTCAAACTCCCCGCATCAATACTAGTGCCCCCCAAACCATCTTACAGGTATCCTTGTCCAACACTAACTTTTCACCAGCATGATCTAGCTTGCTTACAGAAATCAGATTTCTAGCTAATGCAGGAATATGCAGAACACCCAAAAGTGTTCTAACCCTTCCACCATGCAAATTAAACCTTAATTTTCCGTTACCAACGATGCTACCCTTCCTATCATCCCCCAAGAAGACATCACCACCATAATATTTCTCATACTCATAGAACCACTCTCTATGGGGAGTGAAGTGAAAGAATGCACCTGAGTCAATCAACCATGCCTCGTGATCTACATGTGTACTTGAAGAAGCCAAGTACACATCCCCACCTTCATCTGAGATGGTTTTCTCCTCCGTAGAAGGAGCGTCATCAGATCCCTTTCCTTTATCAGGAGCTTTAGATTGACAGTCCCTTTTGTAGTGCCCTTCCTTTCCACATTTCCATCACACAACCTTTACAGGTTTTTCTGGAGATATAGATCTCCCTCTAGATTTAGACCTCCCACTCGGTGACTTATTTTTGTTTCTATTCTAGGACTGTCCTCGTATAAACAAGGCATCACCATTCTGGCTCTCCATATTTTTCCTTCTCATTTCCTATGTTAGCAAGGATGAGACTATTTCATCAAACTGTAATGCAGTTGCATTGCTACCTATTGCAATAACAAGACTATCCCACGAATCTAGTAGAGAACACAACAAAATGATTCACTTATCTTCATCTGAAATTTTAATATCAACAGATGATAACTAACTTGCCACAATATTCAATGCATTCAGATGCTCTGTCACCAAGTCTCCATCTTTCATCATCAGGTTATACAACTTTTTTCATAGGAATAATTAATTCGCCAGAGACTTAGATTGGTATAAAGTCCCTAACTTGTCCCACAAAGCCTTCATTGTACCTTGCCCTGATACATTCAACAATACTGAATCTGAGACACACGATCATATTGTGCTCTTCGGCTTCTGATCCAACTTCTTCCATTCTTCATTAGACAATCTCGTTGGTTTAGTACCTAGATCTACCATGATCCACTGATCTTTATCCACCAATAGATGCTCCATCTTGAGTTTCCATAACTCAAAACTCTGACCATTAAATTTCTCGATCTCTATCTTTCCACTGCTCAGCATCTTCTTTCACCACCATAATCGATCCCACAAATCTCTCACTGAATAGGGTCTACCACAAGCTCGAGCAAAACCCCTCAGCATCAAAGTTGTCCCCTTGAAGCCAAAATAGATCTAATACCAAATGCAGGTTTTAACCCCGTACAAAAATTACCTACATACGAATTCTAAAACACAGAAAATAAATAATGCGAGAGCATAACACATAAAACACACATACACAAAGATTTTCCCCTGGATCCCAAAACTAAGACTACCAGCTGATTTTTCATTATGTTCCTTTCAATGTTACAATACATATTTATACATGCCGAAGCATCCAATATCATTGATCGAAAACCATCGCATCCAAAACCATGTTCGAAGAACATGCACAAAACCATAGGTAGGTACGCCTAAGCTAATATAGGGTCCAAAACCAAAATTTTCCAGGGCGTTGGCCTAGACCCCATAGAGCAGGGTTACTTGCACCCCTCAAAGCCCCTATGAATCCCCCCTGCTACGCAATCGACGCAATAAAGGGGGGGCTTTTCCCCCCTTCTAACCCCCCAGTTAACTACATGGGCTAGTTGTGGAAAGAATATAACACAACCTAACAACAATATGGACATACATATACCATATATTATATGTTTAGAAAACTATACTAAAACCAATTTTACCATATATTATATGTTTTGAAAACTATATTAAAACCAAAATTGGGCTTTAAAACAATATTAAAGAAAAATTGGGAGTCCATTGGTTTTGAACCCAAAACCTCTCTAAAAACAAGTAACTTAAGATGAATATGCCAACCATTATTCCAACCACACACTACATTATTCATCCTCACACTTTGTTATAAAACACTATTCAAATGGTCCAAAGGCAACCATGGAGAATACATGAGAGACAAGGGCACAGATAGGCTAATGAAGACATGAATCTCAAGAAGATTATAGGAATATTGTTAGAGGATATGTTAGGGAATATTTCAAAGAATATTATTTATGAAGAATCCTTGAGGAACCTTTAAGATTCCCTGGGGGTATAATTTTGAAGGTGTTAGAGATATGTCAAGTTTATACACATTGAACCAATTTTTCACAAGGAACATGATGTCATGATCAGTTTCTTCCTCTGAGTAGCCAAATTTTAATCGACCCGCAAAAGAGAATTTTTAATGAATCTTTGGGATTCCTAGGGAGACTAGATTTGACCGAGTCAGAGATGGGTCGAGTTTACAGTCATATTTCATGGTTTTTCATAAGGAACGTGATGGAATAGGTAGTGCCTTCATCTGAGTAGTTTATTTTCATGTCAGCTCCAGACTTGGAGGTAAACAATGCATTGTTGCCATGTCATCATTTGATTTTTACGTAGATGATGATTTCATTTGAGATCCATGTATGCACTTTGTGACAGGATTATTTTATGCCACATCATCTGAGAGATTGCTCCTTTGTCATTCTAGATGAGAGATTTTATGAGTGATATTTCTTATCGTAGAACATCTCATAGAGAGACATGCCACTCTAGTTAAGGGGGTTCATCCTTGTATTAATATAGATTACATCATGTACTCATCACCATATTGAAACAACTAATGAAGAGACCTCCCCACTCTTGACATCATGCCTAGACACGTAGCCTAAACTGTGTGAACTATATTATCATAACGTATGTTTATGTGTGCTTCATCATTATTTGTTCTTTGTCTCATGTTGATGTTTTGCCGAAGTTGTATATGATATGAATTGCACATAATTTCACAAGAAAATGTAAGTGTGAGTAAAATGTCCTATATGATGGGGATTTTTGTTTGAAATCATTCACGAAAATCGCCCAGATCAAGGAAGGAACAATATATGTTTTTTTTGTAGTTGTTAGCATGTAACTTTTTTTAAAGGAGAGTATAAGTATAGCATATGTCTATATGCAATTGTGCAATTTGATTAGATTAGAAAATGAAACAAAACACTTTCACACTTTGAGAGTTGATATTTCCACTTTCACACTTTTCTAAAGGAGAAAACAAGTTTTGTCTATTTGAAATTGTGAAATATGATTAGGTCACGCATAACATTTAAATTATTTTGATGATCAAATTTTGCGTAATTTATAAAATTCATGTTCCATGTACATGATCAGAGTATAGGTGATGAAATGGTATTAATTATTCTACTATATATTTAAAAAGATAATTTATTTTACTATGTTGAGAAAATTGCAATATATATCCTTTAGCATAGACTAAATTTCAAAATTGGCTGAGAATGTAGCAAAATTTGGTAATGATTTCTTCCTGGAGGTTTGCACTTCCACTGCTTGTGTTGCAATAATGGAGGTATGATCACTCCATTTATGTTTTGCAAGAAATCTTATAATAATTTCTTATAGCATGTACTTCATCTTCTAGTTGTCCAAGTGTTTGATGTAGTCCCAATATGCTACTCATTAGCATTAATATATTTTGGCTGAGCATTAAGATATCTTGGTTGATTGTATATAGGTGTTCCTATATGATTTTTCCATTTCTTTCTTCGTCCATCTGTATCATTATTGGTATTGCAATTTGCAATAGTGACAACTAAATTGTGGTATTTTGAGTGATATATCATCCCTCGTCATACTCCATGAACCTTCTTCCCTCCTCCTCTGTTTGGCTTACCATCATATTCTGAGTGACAAAACATTTCTCCCTTTTGCCTCTTCCCTCCTTTGTAGGAATTTACAGGGTACGTTCCTTAGATAGAACACCAAAGGACACAGCTCACAAACATATAACATATCAATACACCAGTATTCCTCACTTTCATTGATGATTTCTCAAGATACACTTGGGTATACTTCTTAAAACTCAAGAGTGAAGTGTTTAACATGTTCTTTTCCTTTAAGGCCTTTGTTGAGAAACAATCTGGACATCAAATTCTTAATCTAATATCTAATAATGGCGGATTATATGTGAACAAAAAATCATCAACTTTTTCACTGAGCATGGAATTCAATCGCAACATATTGTTCCATATACTCCACAACGAAATGGTGTAGCTGAAAGGAAGAATTACACCCTAAAGAAAATGGCTAATTGTATGCTTCAATCTAAAGGACTTAGTCTTAATTTTTGGGAAGAAGTAATTAACTGTGAAAATTACATAGTAAATCACACTCCTACTAAGGTTTTAAATAATATCACTATGGAAGAAGCATGAAGCTCAATTAAACTAGACTTAAGTCACTTTCATGTTTTCAGAAGTGAAGCATGGGCCCATATTCCAGATGAGAAACATAAATCCTTAGAAACTAAGAGTGAAAAATGTGATGTTGTTGGATATTTTGAAGATGTCAAAG
Organism: Pinus taeda; assembly: GCA_000404065.3. Lineage (NCBI taxonomy): Eukaryota > Viridiplantae > Streptophyta > Pinopsida > Pinales > Pinaceae > Pinus > Pinus taeda. The sequence continues at coordinate 17,285 of APFE030153806.1, forward strand.
GATATAGAATTCTTCCACCTAATTCCAAAAATGTTATCATTAGAAGAGATGTAAAGTTTATTGAAAATATATCGGCCTACGAGCCTAGCTCGGTGGATGTTCCACCTCTCTCTATACCTTCTACTTCTAAAAATATTTCTTTAGATGATGACGGTGAGGATGGCAATCCTACCCCTCCTTCTCAAGGTCCTCCTTCAACTCCTCGGCTTCCAAAATGGGTCTGTGCTACTCGGGATACAATAGATGCTCTTGCAAGTGATCCTATAGATTAGTGTCATATACGTTCTCAGTTTAATAGAGCCCCTTCTTTACTGCCTGAAGCTTCAGCAAATTATGATCCTAAAACCTTTGCACAAGATTTAGGCCATCCTTATTGGGATGCAACTATAAATGAAGAATATCGTTCACTATTGGAAAGTGATACATGGGACCTTATTCCTCTTCCAAAGGGATGATAACTTGTTAGATGCAAATGCGTTTATAGAACCAAGTTTGGACCAGATGGAAAAGTTGATAAACATAAATCTCGTCTTACTGCTAAAGGTTTTTCACAAGTTTAAGGCATTAACTATACTAAAACCTTCTCCCCTATTTCCAAAATAAACTATATCCACCTTGTTCCTTCCCTTGCTACCTCTTTCAAATGGGAAGTCCATCAGATGGATGTTAAATCCACCTTATTGCATGGGGACTTGCATAAAGAAACCTATATGGAACAACCTCGTAGATTTATACAAACAGACTCCAGCCCTTTATGTCGGCTTAAGAAATCCCTTTATGGTCTTAAGCAATCCTCGCGGGCTTGGTATGCCAAAATGGATAACTTTGTTTTAGATACTGGATTTTCTAGGTTTCATTCTCACAATACTATCTACACCAAGAAAGTGGGGAAATATCTTATCATTCTTGTTCTTTATGTTGATGGTCTTCTCCTTACTGGTAGTGATCCCAACCTTATAAACCATGTGAATTCTAGCCTTAAAAATAAGTTTGAAATGAAGGACTTAGGACACTTGCATTATTTTCTTGGTCTTCAAGCCTTGCAATCCAAAGAAGGTATTTTCCTTTCCGAGCCCAAGTATGCATGTGATCTTCTACAGCACTTTCACATGGAGGAATGGAGCTAAACATTTAGTCACGTGTACTTCCCCTGAAGTTGATGCTACCTTATATGGTCAACTTGTAGTAAAACTTATGTATCTGACCCATACCCGTCTTGACCTTTCCTTTTCTGTTGGCCTTATTGATTGGTTTATGAAAAACCCATATGAAAGTCATTGGAAAGCAACTAAAATAATGCTTTGTTATGTTCGAGATACAATTCAGTTTGGGATTCATTACAGTGCAGAAGCATCTCCTCTATTGGTTGGTTTCACTGATTATAATTGTGTTGGTCACCCTGATGATCAGAAGTATATTGCAGGTTATGTCTTCACTCTTTTCTTTGGACCTATTACTTGGGCTTGCAAGAAACAAAGTTCCATTTCTCTTTCTTCAGTAGAAGTAGAGTATTGTGGCATCATAGAAGCTAGTAAGGAAGCCGTGTGGCTTCATTAGATCCTGTCAGAGTTTGGCTTTCAACAACAACATCCGACTATACTTTGGTGTGATAATGAAAGTTCCATTCAACTATGAAAATATCTAGTCCAACATCAACACAAAAAATACATTGAACTACACATGCACTTCATTAGAAATCTCATTCATGACCATGTTCTTGGAGTGCAATATTGTTTAAGCGATGATTAGGGTGCAGACATATTTACAAACGGTCTAAAAGAAGCGAAGTTTACTAAATTTCCATTATGGTTAGAGTTCATGAAGTTTTCACTAAGGGGGGATAGGCTCTAATGCCTCCTTCCTTCTACTATTGTGTCATATTTGTACATCCTTCAATCCTATCCCAATTTTTTCTTATGTGGTCCACCTCCAGTTGTTTCATTCTCTTGCTACAAGTATTTCTTAACATTCATTGATGATTTCTCAAGACGCACTTGGGTGTACTTCTTAAAACTCAAGAGTGAACTCTTTAACATGTTCTTGGGCTCTAAGGACTTTGTTGAGAAACAATCTAGACATCAAATTCTTAAGTTAAGATCTGATAATGGCGGAGAATATGTTAGCAAAAAATTCATTAACTTTTGCACTAAGCATATGTTAGGTAAATTGTGTTACTTTACTATGTAATTTTGTAAAAATTGTAACTTACAATCCGATGATCACAATATGTTCTAGACATGAAGTGATCTGACGGTTCATTCTCTCCTTGGTATTACTGACACTTGATCCATGGCTTAGCACCTTATTGGTCCATGATCTCTATTTAAAGAGCATTGAGGGTCATTTGTAGGGTGATTGTACATGAGATAAGCTTATGTAAATTTTATTTCTTTTACATTAATAAATTTTGTGAAGTGGCTGTGTTGGCTCTGGCCATGGACTATTTCCCTCTTTGATGGTTTTAACCATGTCAAGAATACTGGTGTATTGATTCATGATCTATTTGTGAGTAGTGTCCTTTGGTGTTCTATCTGAGAAACTTACGCTGTAAATTCCTACATCCTCTGCCATTCATCTTAGCAATTATCTGGAACTACGTGATAGAGACCAATGCAAAACCAAATTAATAACGCCAAGAATATGAAAATCGTCTTTCAAATTCATGGCAAAGTTTCCTTTTAAAGTAATTTTTTCTTAAAGAAAAAGAAATTTCAGAAATCATTTCACTAAAAATATATTTTCAACAATGATGATACCACAAGACATAGAAAATTCAAGAAAAACTAACCAAATGATAAAGAAAATCCTAATAACACTTATCAGTTTCAGAAGAAACGAAGAAAATCACTTACCTAGAGTTTCGATAAATGAGTCCAGTGCTAATGAGGCTATAACAAGATGAACAATGGAAAATCATCTTCCTAGAGATTTTATAAACTAGTTCAAAGCCACCAGGCCTACATATAATCCATAAGAGGCTATAAGTCATCTAAATCAAGAATTAGCATAAAATTTATGAAAGGACATTTAATTGTTATTGATTTTACTAGTATTTATTAACAAATCATCGATATCAATCTAGATAGACATAAATTTTCCTAATCTGTAGTTAGAAAAGGTTCTTTAAATATGGGTTACTATAAATCATATCCATTTTTCTTAAATTCTGACTCCATATAGTATAATTCATAGGATTTCGTTTCATGATTTCTTCATTTGACATGCTTTAGAAATCAATATCAACATATTATTTTATTAATATCCTAATTCTCATTCTATTTTCATTTATGTAATGATACAATGACATTCAAATTTTATTTTATTGCGTTGAGTTATTGCTTCTTTATGGAAGTTTTATTTTTTGTATTAGTTTGAACCCAATGTTCGATTTAGCTTAACCCTATGATTAACTAAAGCTACTATGCCAATAAATACAAGTATTTTTTGGCATTTATTTAGTGAATCAATGCATATTCACGACATTTAATCTCTTAGCTTGCTTTGGTGCCAACCAATGATCTATTATCAAAATAGAGTAAGTGAATGTCAGTATTGATGTGAGGAAGAGGTGTTCTATGGGAGAATGAAATGTGGAGAAAGAAACATAAGATTTGTATCACAATGTTACACATCTCTACATATATTCTCCTTCTGCATAGTTCTTTTACACACTTTCATTCTAGACAATAGTACACATAAATCAATTAATTAGTAGTTTTGGCATGTTAAAGTTTGGGGCATGTAAATTTTGGTTTATGTGTACATCATATCCAAAATAAATGTATACGATTAATTTTTCTGTGAGAATTTTTTTTATCTTAACTCTACATGGTTTCTATCGGTTCACATTAAACTAAAAACTAGCATTTTGAAACTATTATATTTACAATAGGAGTTTTATTATTATCCAATATATGATGGCCATGAGATAATTTATAGGAGTGATGGACATACTTAGTGATCAAAATGAGCTTAGCCCCTTCTAGGATGGTATTTTCCCACAATTGTTTCCAAAGAAATTTCTCACGAATTACAAATCTTTTCCAAACATTTGTGCTACTTTTAGACGTAATAGGCTATTGATATTCCTTTTTGAAATTTTATGGAAACACCTATGGAGATGCCCATTTTAATAGCCTTATTGAAAACAAATATTGATGTCCAATTCAAAAATTACACATGGAAAACTTCCCACTCCTTTTTGTTTTTGTTATATAACTAATTTCAAATTCTCATGTAAAATCCATACCAAGTGTTTTAGGTTAGCAATGGTAAAATGGAACAAGGTTTTGTTTTCATTGTTGTATGTGGAGTACAGAGGCATTTCATTATGTAGAGTATTCTCTTGACCTTCGCATTCAATAGAATGGGAAATATTCCATATGAGATAATGGCGTAACTGATATATGATAATATTAATTATTAAAATAACATAAGCGAGGAAACAAATAACAACTTATTTTTTCGCATAGTATTACTGATAGGAAAATTTTAGCAAATCACGTATTAATTTCTCCATTTCCATTCCACTTAGAACAAAGTATGTTCTAGTCCTCTTGTTTTCATGTATGATACAATAAAATCGATGGAAATAAACAAAGTGACAATTTTCCTTACAAATGGTAAAATAAACCATAAATTCATTCATAGTTCTAGTAGTTGTGATTGGACTACTACATTTCATGCATAGAGTCTCAAAGGGCGTATATGCACTAGTTTACACCAATAGTCCTTATAGGTGATGCCAAATTGATATATAAAACTAAGGCTTAACAACTTAAATCAAATAAATTTGTATCTGTCTCTATAGAGAGAGAGAGAGAGAGAGAGAGAGAGAGAGAGAGAGAGACCCCATAATCATACTAGAGTTATTACTAGGTAGTTACTATGGGGATCCAACTCCCAAAGTATTGTTGATTTTTCCTAAAAAATTTAGAAATTTATTCTGACATCACCATTATGGTCATCTCATTGGGACAATTCAACCAATATATGCATTTCCTTAATCTGACTTACAGATTGAGAGTTATTCCATATTAAGTATAGGCCTTGTCACCTTACCCTCCACATCAAAACAATCCAATACCCTACACAACAGGTGACTAGATGCGTCGACACCATGGACAGGCCATGTGGCAATCAAGGTCAAAGATTAGTCAAAAGTCAACCTTACTCACTAGCACACCCTTTCCTTTTCTACTTAAGTCCTAAACCCTAGCATCTAACCTACTTTGGTGTCTTCCCTCCTCCTTGGCACAATAAAATATTGGGCTAGGGTCAGTCCTAACCCCCAACTATCTGACCTCTCGACTCCCAACATGTTAGGTCACTATAATACTAGTGTATTCCCTCATTGTTATAGCTGGTGTAGCCCCCTTATTGTTATTGTTGTGCCCATGTAGTCCCCATATTGTTATTATTGTTCCCCTAGAAGCCCACTATTATTATTTTTATGCCCTTACATTATTATTGTTATGTCGACTCTGATTATATTGTGACCCCTTGGACTCCTATATATGGAAAGGAGGTATTTTCATTTGAATCATCCAAGAATTATTCATTTATGTAATGTAAAGGAGGTTTACCCCTCAAAGAGGATAATTTGTAAGTCATTGATCTATCTATTTGTGAGTTGGTTGCATAACATTTGGTATCGGGGCTTTGGACTCTAGGGTTTCTCTACTTCAAATAGGTCATCATGGAATTTTTACTATAATTTTTTTTTCTATGCAGCTTGAGAAGATGAAATTAAAACCACGTGGACCTGAAATATTTTTGAAATTATTTTATGAATTTTAGATCTTTTATCACTATACTTTTAGAGATATCATCCAATAAAGTTAGCGTTTTTCAGGCTCCAGAATGATGTCTCAAACAAGTGACCTAGGGAAAATCGTCATAACTTTCGTTTCAGGAATCAAATTTGAGTTATGTAAAATGTAGATGAAATGAAATGGATTATAGTTTTCCGTGGATAAATTTGAGGTCCGAAGGTTGAAAGAGTGACACGTGGAATCCAGTACAATGTCGCTATATTGAACGAGTCCATAATCAAGTCATTGTGGAATATTTGACATACCTCTTCCTTGGAGAATCCAATCTCAGTCAGACTTATCGAGTTGAAGAGAGGACTTAGAGAGTTACCATAAGAAGAAATTTTAGACCTTGGAGATTTGAAATTATAGTGATACAATAGATTCAATATCGAACTACTACAAAGCAAGTAAAATGTGTGTATTTTTAAAAACTTGCATAAGTTTTGTTTGAAAAATATGTTGAAGTGATTCAAAGGGCATAGTGAAGAATAAATATCATTAATTCATGACCCGGAGAATAAAAATGTAGCAACTACTAAGAAACCCAAAATCTCTACTATCATACATGAGGAAGAGGAATAAATGCAACATGATATATCAAAATTACGAGACCAAGTGCAACAATTTTTGCTCTCACAAAAATTGTTAGAAGCTAAGATGGATGGTTTGAAGAATGGCATGGAAGGTATAAAAAGCAATGTGGGAGTTTTGAATGATGGTTTAAAAGAAGACATGGAAGCAATGATAAATGTCAAGATAGAAGGATTGAAGGAAGGTTTGGCAAAGTTTCTAAAAGAAAGGTGTCCCAATGGTGACAAGGAAATCCATTAAAATCATGATGAAGATAAAATGAATATCAATTACAATTTTAGAGACTCCAATTTGGGGCTTAAGAACCACCACATTCCAAATATAGATATGCGTATGTTTGATGGTAAGGATCTTGTAACTAGGATACTATAGTTGGAGAAATATTTTGATCTACATGATGTGCAACCCTCATAAAAGGTACGTATTGCATCTTTATATTTAGAACTCAATCAGTTTGTATGGTATAGATGGATTTTTTCTCGTAAACCACTTGTCACCTGGTCTATTTTTATGGAGGAAATGCCAGTACATTATGAATATACAAAAAGCAACACCTTCTTTAGCCAATTGATAAATCTTAAACAGAAGGGTTCAATGGAGGAGCACATTGAAGACTTTCAAAAATTGAAAATTAGGGTAACCAATATTCTAGAGGAGCATAGGCTTGATGTAATCATAGGGAATTTAAAAGATAACATCCAACATGAGGTTCAACTTTGGGAACTTTATTCATTAGAGAAGGCATTCAAGTTGGCAACAAAATTTGAAAGAACAAATATGGAAACAAGGAAGTCTACCACTCACAACTATAAATATGGAAGTGTTTCTACTCCTAGTCTTCCACGACCTACAAGTTTAACACCACAATAATTGGAGGAAAATAGAGAAAAATGTATTTGTTATGGTTGTGATAGAAAATACACTAAAGGTCATAAGTGTCCTGAGAATAAATTATTCTACATAGATTGTGAAGAGGAGGAAGAAAATGAAGAAACATCAAAAAGGAGGATATACACTAGGAACCAACCCCAAAGAAAGAAGAAAAGAATCCGAACATATCTTGTAATGAATTTGCATGAACTACCACTCCTCAAACTATCAAGATAGAAGGACATATCAAGAATAAAAAGGTAATAATTTTGATTGATTAAGGTAGAACCCATAATTTTATTCATTGTAAGATAACCAATGAATTGAATTGCTTCCTGTATCCAACATCGGAGTGTCAAGTGATGGTTGAAAATGGAGGAACTATAAATTTATCTGGAAAGTGCCATAATATCAATATAACCATGGGGGAATATGTCTTCAATAGTCCAATGCTTTTCATTCCAATGGGTGGTGTTGATGTTGTACTAGGAGTCAAATGGTTACAATCTTTCAAGATGATAGGTTTCAATTTTCTAGAACTTTTCTTGAATTTCTTTTGGGAATGAAAGGAATTTGAATTAAGGGGTATCACAGGGAAACAACGAAATATAATCATCTCTGATGGAATGAAAAATCTTCCGAAGAAAAAATAATGGGGTGTAATTTCAAAATTATGCTCACTAGGGGATCAAACATCGAAATCATCTCTCTCTCGAGATATCCAAAAACCCTTAGAAAATCATTCCAAGGTGTTTGAGACTCCCAAAGACCTCCCACCTATTCATGATCATGATCATGTGATTCACTTGATTCTAGCAAGTGTTCCTCCAAACATTAGACCTTACAGATATCCTTATGCTCAAAAGAGAGAAATTGAACATATGGTTTCAAAAATGCCAGAGACTGGTATAATTCAACCTAGTCAAAGTTATTTCTCTACTCTAGTAGTATTGGTGAAAAATAAGGACGGATCATGGTGCATATGTCTGGATTATAGGGAGCTCAACAAGCTCGCTATTAAAGATAAATTTCCCCTTCCTACCACTGATAAATTATTGGATGAATTACATGGAGCAATTTACTTGACCAAGTTAAATCTTTGTTCAATATATCATCAAATAAGAATGAAGACTCAAGAAATTCCAAAAACAACATTTACGAATCATGAGGGTCTTAATGAATTTTAGTCATGCCTTATGGCCTTACTAATGCACCTTATATATTTCAAGGTTTGATGAATTCCATTTTCAAACCCTTCTTGAAAATTTGTGCTAGTATTTTTTGATGATATACTAATCTAAAGAAATTCTTGGAAGGATCATTTTCAACATGTGGATAGGGTGCTCAAACTATTGGAGCTGAAACAATTATATGAAAACACCTCCAAATGTTTCTTTCGAGTACAGGAGGTGGAATATCTAGGTCATATTGTATCTCATAAGGGTGTTAAGCTAGACACAAACAAAATTAAAGCCATTAAGGAATGGAAAATCCCCACATCCATAAAGCATCTATGAGGATTTCTTAGGTTGACAAGGTATTATCACAAGTTTGTTAAGAACTATGGGAGAACAACAACACCTCTAAAACATTACTAAATAAAGATGCATTTTCTTGGACTCCATAAGCAACTACGGCCTTTGAACATCTTAAAGAGGAAATGTGCCAAGCACTGGTCTTAGTTACGCTGAACTTCACAAAAACCGTTATTATGGAATGTGATGCCTCATGAAATGGAATTAGCATTTTTTTAATGCAATAAGGAAGACCCATTTCTTTTTAAAGTTGTCCAATCAAAGTAAAGTATTTACAAAAACCTATTTATGAGAAGGAAATGTTGGCAATACTACATGCAGTTAAGAAATGGTGACGTTACTTAATGGAAAGACACTTAAAGGTAAAAACAGATCATGATAGTCTTAAATGCCTATTAGAACAAAGGTTATCTTCAGAAGAGAGGAAAAATGGGTCACAAAGTTGTTGGGTTATGGCTTTGAAACCATCTATAAAAAAATGGAAGAAAAATGTTATTGTAGATGCACTCTCAAGAAAGGATGAGGATGTGAAATAATTTCTTTGCGCCATTTCTATTATCCAACCAGATTGGATAACCAAAGCAAAGGACGAATGAAAAAATGATGAAGAAGAGTGGGAAATCATTCAAACGTTGCAGCGATGTCCCAGTACATCTGATACATTTAGCTATAAAAATAATTCATTATGGTACACATATCACTTATACCTTTGTAAGAATTCCCAAATCAAACAAAATGTTCTCCTGCAATTGCAGACCACTCCCTTAAGAGGGAAGTCAGGATTTTTAAAAAGTTACCACATGGTTAAGAAGGAATTTTTGGGATGGCCTTAAATATGATATTCAAAAGTTTTTGAAGGAATCGTTGGTTTGAAAGCAAAATAAAGTTGACAAAATGAAGACCCTGGGTCTGTTACAACCTTTATGCATTCCATGTCAACGATGGGAGGAGGTTTCAATGGATTTTATCCCAAGTTTACCCAAGTCTGAAGGAAAGAGTGTCAGCATGGCTATAGTTGATAGACTTACCAATTATGCACACATTTGTGCATTATCTCATTGATTTAAATTCAATACAGTTTCTACCAAATATATGGACACAATTCAAAAGCTACATGGAAATCCAAATATTATTGTAACTGACAAAGATCCCATTTTCCCTCGAAATTTTTGGAGGAAATAAATTTCTTGTATGGGTATTAAATTAGCTCATAGCTCATCTTATCATCCTCAATCTGATGGGAAAACTAAGATAGTGAACAAATGTTTGGAAGGATATCTTTGTTACTTTGTATCTATAAATAGACATAATGAGTCAAGTGGTTACCTCTAATTGAATGGTGGTATAACACTTCCTTCCATACTACAGCAAAAATGACCCCATTTATGGCACTTTATGGATATCATCCACCATCCATCACATCATGTTTAAGAGAAAATTCTAAGGTTCAAGCTGTGGAAGATCACATTGGGAATCAACAATAAGTTCTCCAACTCTTAAAGGATAACCTCACTTTGGCGCATAATATAATGAAACAACAGGCGGATCAACATCGTAGCAAAAGAAGTTTTGATGTAGATGACTAAGTATTTTTACGACTACAACCATACAAAAAAATATCCTTGAACCAAGATAAGAAGGAGAATAAATTATCACCAAATCATTATGGCCCTTACAAGGTATTGCAAAAGATTGGTACTATGGCATACAAATTGGAGCTTCCTGCATCTTCTTGAGTGCACCTAGTTTTCCATGTTTCATGCTTAAAGAAGGTTATAGGTGACAAGCTCCCAGTTCAAACAATATTGTTAGAACTTGACGAACAAGGAAAAATAATATTGGAACCTAAAGCATTCATGAAAAAAATAATTTGACAACTATGAAATTGATCAATTTCAGAGTATCTCATCAAGTGGAACAACTTAGCCGCTAAAGATTCCACATGGGAGGATGAGAGTTCTATACAAAATCCTCTAGAACTACTCAAGCATTGAGAACAACACTTTTTTGAAGGAGAGGGGCATGTTAGGTCGCAATAATACTAGTGTATTCCCTCATTGTTATCGTTAGTGTAGAACCCTCACTGTTATTTTTGTGCCCATGTAGTCCCCATATTGTTATTATTGTTTCCCATATAAGCCCACTTTTGTTATGTCAGCTCTGATTATATTGTGACCCCTTAGACTCCTATATATAGAAAGGAAGTTTTGTCATTTGAATCATCCAATAATTGTTCATTTATTTAATGTAAAGGAGGTTCCCCCATCGAAGAGGATAATTTTAAGTCGTTAATTGATCTATTTGTGACCTATTTGCATAACACAATAATTGCACAGTTAGCTTGAAACAGTTCCATCATAGGCCTGTTGAGATTCAACCTGCCTCATCGACCACTCGACACCTCACTAGTGGGTTTGAAAATTAAATTCCTAGCCATTTTCAACGTTTTTTAGGGTTCTAGAGGCTACTTTCCCTTATTTTTGGGGTTTTCCAGGTGTTTCAAGCAATGATAACACCTCAGGGCCACTGAACTCTAGATAAAATATTAAGAGCAACTTGATGAAAATTCCATCAAGGAAAGTCACTAAAATAGGATCACTTCTAAGAGAATTTTTTCCTATGAACAAAATGAGAAAAACATCTCTTTAAAAACACAAAACCTACCTTCTTTAACTCTATCATCCTCATCAGTTAAACAATAAATGCACGATATTAGCCTCACTTGCATATTCCCATAATCAAATAGGAAGGACATAACCATAAGAGTTATAAAATATGGATATACAACAATATTATGATAAAATGGTCTCAACCACATCACATTCATTCATCACAAGATGACAATCAGTCCACATGAAAAATTAAATTTACTTCATAAACACTTCACTAGTGCTATTTCAACATTATCATAGGTGAAACATTCCCTACAACAACATGTTATAATAAGGCCATTAATCCCCATTAATGTTCTTATTCATCCATACATCGTCATATAGATCATAACAATCATTCAAGATATAGACACAAGTAAACAAAGATTGGTCATGCAACCAATAACATACCATAAATTCACACTTTAACTTGAAATCCATAGAAGAGTATGTACAAGAAAACTTATCTTAGTTTTGTACTGAATATGGGAAAATGAGTTCAAGACTTCAAACTCCACCCAACCATAGATAATTTGCAGCCAAACAACTTGCATTTTTCACCCTTGAGCCAAATTCCAAGGACTAAGGTGGCCTTTCTCAAGGGAATAAACAACAACTACCAACTAAAAGAGGTACTCTAGAGGTCCTCCTACCTCCACCCACCAGCTACTCAGGAGTTAACCATTGCACAAGGAATCTAAAGACCTACAACCTCCACCATCCAACTATCCAATAATATTCAACGATGCATAGGGAATGCAAAGACTTGTTTCCTCCACCATCCAACTATTCAATAATATTCAACCAAACATAGGGAATCTAGAGGTTTACTTCCTCCACCCTCTAGCTATCCAATACTACGCACAAACATACTCTATGGAGTTAAGAGGCTTAACCTCCATCCTGGTAGCATGTAACACAATGGGTCCACCTAATGAAGGGAATCAGTAACCCACTACCACATAATGGTTCCACCTAATGAAGGGAATCAAGAACCCCCTACCGAATCACATAAGAAGCAATTAATGTTCCAAAATTTTCTTTACTACGATTTTGAGGGTTAAACCTCTACTCCAGGAGGTCAAGGGAATCCAAAGAACATCATCTCAACCCTCTTGAGGTATCCCAAGATTTTCCCTCACCTAAAGGAAAATTCCACCTGTACTCATGTTGTTAAATCGAAGGTATGCTAGCCTTCTAAGAGTGGTTAAAGAAACCAATATCTCCCCCACTGCATGTAAATGTTTGTGTCTACTTGTTAAGCCAAAAACGTCAGTCTTCTCTTTCTTGCAAAGATCTAGATGCTCATTTGTCTCTTCCCATGTTCCCGAGTTTCAAACTCACAAGATGATAGGCACCAACAGGTTTCATCTTCTCCACAAAATTCTTCCCCTTTACTCTTAAGTTTTAATCTTTTCTTTCCCAAGGTAATTTTCTCTCTTTCGTTACTTCTATGTGAGCATTCTTTTGTACTCTCCTTTTTCCTCTCCTTCTATACACATATTCCTTTGCGCTCTCTCTTCCTCTATCATGTCTTTCTCCTCTTTCCCAGGTCAAATCCTAGTGTTTTCTAGCTATTCCCCCATAAATGTTGTGCATTAATTGTTGTTAATTTTCTTGTATGTTGTGGTTCCCAAGCCTACATGGGTTGTGTCCCTTTGTCTACAACCCATAAATACACCACAAAAATATCTTTTAAAACACCATTCCATTGCATTTAATGCTCAAGTGCTGGCCTTTAATAACTTTCATATTTTCCAGTTCTTCCTTCAACAAGTATGCTAAATATCCCAAGAAATTAACCTCCCTCAGTCCCTTTGCAACTCGTGTCCCTCACTTATCTCATTTAAATTTTAAAAATTCAAATACATGAGATAATTACATGGCAAGATCAAACCAATTATGGGATGGGCTATTATATACCCCTCCCCATTGGGGGAACATCGTCATTGGTGTTATTTGTCCATATATATAGAGAAAACTTGCTAAATAAAGAAAGCAATGGCATATCATTATTAGATATTTATATTTATAGCTCTTAATAGTATTTTCATATATATGAACAGTTTCCTCAACCAACAAAAAAACAAATGTATCTTCATGGCATCAAACATTTCCCATGTGGATTCCTCTATCCCAAAGTGATTCTGCTACACTTTAATTACTCTATGGCTCGATTCTTGAGCATGAGATTCCTTTGGTCTATAATGCACAATGGATCTCGTTAGAAATATCCCTTTGGTTCCGCATATAACATAGACCAATCCGTAACAATATTAGAATCATGCCAACATATCTTTTAAGCAAAGAAACCTAGAAAACATCATTAAATTTAACAGAAGGAGGTAAGACCAACCTATATGCCATTGGCCCAATCCTCTCAAAGATCTCCAAAGGTCCAAAAACTATGGTGTCATCTTGGCACATGATCCAATATTTAATTAGGTCTTCTTAGGTCTAATTCTGAAATAAAGATGTTCCCCAACCTAGACCTCTTTATGCTTCCTATGTTGATATTCATATCACTTTTTCCTATTATTTGTTATATTAAAGTTGAACCTAATAAATTACATATGATTCTCCATCTCTTTAAACATATCAATTTCAATTGGACCCTATTTACTGGAATATTCAAGTTGATAGGAGTATTACAAGTCTTTACATATAATTCCTCAAATGGGCTCATCTTTAAAGACTCTTTGTACCTATTGTTGTATGCAAACTCCACAGCTAGAATATACTCTTCCAACTTCCTTTTATGGTGCATCACATACATCCTAAACATGTCCTCATGGATTTGATTTACTCTCTTTTCTTTCCCATATTTCTGTGGATGATATGTTTTATTGAGTACTACTTTAGTTCTCAATCCTACAAAAAGTTCCTTCCAGAACTTGGAACTGAACTTGGCATCTCTATTTCAAATAATTTCTTCACAACTCCATGCAGTCTCACAATCTCCTTTCTGAATATTTGTGCCGCCTCACTAGATGATTTGATGGTCTTAACTACTACAAAATGAGCTACCTTCCATAATTTGTCAATAACCACGATAACTACATCATGTTGGTAGGAGGTTCTGGGAAAACCTGTGATGAAATCCATAGAGATCACCTCCCATTTTCATTCTAGAATGTGAATGGGCTCCAATAACCCTACCGAATGCTTACATTCATCCTTCACCTACTAGAACTCTATGCATTTAGCAATAAATTCATCCACATCTTTTAGGATAGGCCAAAAATAAAATTTCTTCACAACCATGAGAGTCTTTTGGTATCTTAGGTGGCCAGAATAGGGATTTGTATGAAACTCTATCATGATGAGGATTTTTAAATTAGCATTGTTCAGGACATTGACTATGTTCATGAATCTAATGAAACCATCATCCATTAGATGAAATTCATGATATTATTTATTCTTACTTCCTTATTGTAGTGTTTATTTTGATATGTAGATACTTCTCATCATGTTACCCCACATGCTAGACCTACTATACCAGATCCAATCCATAAGAACTTATGGATTCCAAGTGATTCAATTGAACCCTTCAAGTGTTTGCATCAAAAACATGATTTTCCTTGCCTTTAATATAATTTATTTTTAATGCAAATTCACTAAGTGTGTCCAACCACCTAGCTTGTCTAACATTCAATTCAAATTGATCAAACTCAAGTGAATTTTTATCCAAGGAGGTAATGCATCCACGTCTTCAATGTGTGAATAATGGCATCTAACTCAAAATCACAAGTCACATAATTTACCTCATGCTCATTCAACTTGTGAGACTCATAACATACTACCTTTCCATCCAACATTAGGAATCCATCGAGTCCCTCCTTGCAAGAATTTGTGCAAATCAAAAAAGCCTTGTTTGTATCTGCAATTCTCAATACTGGTGCATTAGTGAGAAACTTTTTTAGTTTCTCAACACTAGCTGGATACTCAACGGTCCATTCAAATTTCTTTCATTTCCTCTACAAGGATGTGCTAGGGTGGCCTATCTTAGAGAAGTTTATGATGAACCTCATATAGTATCCTACTAACCCCATGAATGATCTAAACTCATTCACATTTTTAAGTGTGGGCCACTCCATGATGCTCTTGACCTTCTCTAGATCAACTAATGTCCCCTCCTTGGAGGTAACGTGCCCCAAATAATGTAACTATGGCTAGAAGCATTCACACTTTCTAAGCTTTACATAGATTTTCTTCTCCCTTAACAACCATAGCACTATACATAAGTTCTTCTCATGCTCTTCCTCAGTCCTTGAATACAATAATATCTCATCGACAAATAAGATGAAAAACTTGCCCAAATAAGGATGCAACACACTATTCATTAAGCACATAAAAGTGGCTAGGGCATTAGTAAGCCCAAATGGTACCACCAAGAACTCTTAATGTCTCTACATTGTTCAAAATGTAGTCTTATGAATGTCTTCCTCCTTCATCCTCACTTGATGATACCTTGATATCAAGTCAATCTTGGGTAAAATTGCTATTCCTCTTAATTGATCAAAGAGATTGTCAATATTTGGCAATGGGTACCTATTCTTTACGGCCACCTTTTGTAATTTCATGTATTTAATGAATAATCTAAGGGCGCCATCATTTTTCTTTACAAAAAACATGGGTTCTCCCCATGGAGACACACTAGGCCTTATGTAACCCTTATGCAACATCTCATTTGCCTACAATTTTACCTTTACCAACTTAAGAGTATTCATTTGATATGGAGCCTTGGATGTTTGTGCTACTCCAGGTAACAAATCAATAGATAAATATCTCTCTCTATGAGGAGGTAATTTAGGGAACTCCACTGGAAATATATGTACATACTTATGTAGAATCAGATACTTTTTCAACAACTCACTTTCCTCATTTTCAATATCATTGTTATTCTTCTAACCACTATAGATTTGCATGGAAAACAACATGCATCACTTTCTATTGCTACACTTTCCTTGCATAGTCGTGAATAGCCTCACAGAAGTATGATTTCTACTTCCCTGAAAAAATTCTTCTTTCACCTTTCTCATCTAAGCATTCAATTTTTTTTCAAAACAATCCACTTTAGTGTGGTGTATATACATCCAATCCATTCCCAATAGCATAATGTATGACTTCTACTTCCCTGAAAAATTGTTCTTTCACCTTTCTCATCTAAGCATTCATTTTTTTTTTCAAAACAATCCACTTTAGTGTGGTGTCTATACATCCAATCCATTCCCAATAGCACATTATATGCTCCCAATGGTAGAAAATTTAGATGTGAAAATGTTTCCTCTCCAGTTAGCTCGATAGTACATGACTTCACCCAGTAATTAATGTTTCTCTTGCTTCTTGTTTCTAGCTAAACAGGTCATGATTCTACATGCAATTACTAGGCCAATCGAAAGTCTTATATGAGCTATGGATTGACATAACTATAGTTAGATTCTAGCTCAATTAAAATAGAGCTAATTTTGTTGGAAAACTTACCTTCCATCTCAACGATATATGCTTGGTGGTATGCCTGGTGATTGTCCACCACTACATAAATTATGGGCATGATTCTTGCTTTGTCACCTATTGTTTGAGATTCTTGTGCATAATGGATTCAAGGTCTTGTGCCTTTATGATGTGGGAAATATTTGTTCTAGTGACTCTCACCAAATGGCCAACATCCTAGAGGCTCTCTTGCCCCAGGCCCATGTTGTTCTCCCATGCGTGCCTGTGCACTTAGTTTCTCCCTTTGACATATTTTTTTTTCAAAACGGCCTCCACCAACTAAGGTCATACATTCTTTCTTATTAGTGATCCTTTTGGTCCATTTCTTCTTGTCTATCTTGTTTCCCTTTGATTTCAAATTGCTTGTATAATTGAGCCTCCTCCTAGCTTGCTCATAATAGTGTTTGAATTTCTTGATCGCTTCGTCAAATTTTGTGGCTCATAGAACTCGATGCAGTCTCTAAATGACATAGGAATCCCACTAATAAAGTTTTGAACCTTGGCCTTCTCATCCTTGAGATATGGAACATATCTCAACAACTCAATAAATCTGGTAATATACTCTTCATCTTACAATTTCCCCAACTTCAACTCATAAAACGCCTTTTCCTTGTTATCATAATATTTATCTAATAGATATTCTTCCCCCCCCCCCCCCCCCCCCCCCCCCCCCATATTTTTAAAATCCTTCCATTTCAGTCTTTCTTCTGATAATCCTTTCACATTTTTCAAATATTTCTACCATATGTTTTCTATTCCTTTCTTATTGTAGGTGGCTACCTTTCCCTTCATGTCCTTAGAATATTCATGTCCTTAGAATTAACCAATCTTCTGCATCTTGAGAACTCTTCACCTCCCCATAAATTGTAGGTGGTTTGTCATTCTTAAACTCACTAGGCATATAATTCCTTCCCCTCTTCCTCTGATAATGATGCCAATGAGGGTCATGATGATAAGATTGATCCCCATGAGTGTTATTTCTTCCCTCTAAGGCACTTAATGGTATGTTTCCCTTCATAGTACCTTCACTTTCTCTTTTGTGCCTCTTCCTAGATCCGCTACCATTCACTCTATTTTTTCTATCCTCATTCAAAAGGGCTTAAATTGGCTCTATGTCTAGTCTTTGCCTCATGCTTTTTCTCTCTCTGTAAGCCTACGAGGCCTTACACTATGAATACATTCACCTCTGCTTGCCTCTCTTGGGAATTTACTAACCTTTCATTGTCCACCTTGAGGTTTCTTATCACACCCTTAAATCTACTCAGGGTGTCCAACTAGTTAGGAGAGTTGGCTCCTCCCCTATTTCTGACTTATCCTTCTTCCTCGTTTGTTCATGCCCCTTCATATCAACCATGTGACCTACCGAAGCTTTAGAAGACCACTTTTATTCTCATCCTTCAATTCTTTTTTGCTTTTGATGTTCTACCATTTAGACACAACTATTAGGTGCATAATATCATAATCAAATAAACAATTTCTTGACCTTGAACTTGCTCTCTCAGATCTGCCATAACAGTCTAGTTGCAACAAAACAGGCCACATTAGCGCATCAATCAACATTAAAATATAATTTTTAATTAGTGGTATGATACATATGAATTCCAACTGGTTAATTTTGAACTAACTTTTAACACCTAAATATCATATTTGTTAATTTTCTAAAAAGAAATCATTACAGAATCTCGTTTACAAAATATGCTACTAACTTTCTCATGGTAGAGCCCATCCAGTCCAAGTGTTGAAACCAGATACTATGATACTCGCTTGTAACCCCTCTTCCTAAACCCATAACCCCACGAGATTTATTAGAAGCTAGTTACTATGAAAATCCAACTCCCAAAGTATCGTTATGGGAATGAAACCTAGAAATTTTAACGTTTCCTAAATTTTTAATAACTTCAATCTGAAACCATTGTTATGATAATATCAACAAGATAATTCCAACAATATAAACATTTCCTAAATATGACTTACGGATCAAGATCTATTCCTTCTTAAATATAGTCCTAGTCACCTTTCCACATCACCTTACCCTCCACGTGACAACCATCCAATGGACCACACAGCAGGTGACTAGAGGTGCTATCACTGTGGACAGGCCACATGGTAGTCAGGCCCAAAGACGATTCAAAATTCATCCCTACTCACCAGCTCACCCTTTCCTTTTCCATTTCTAGCCTTGACCCCTGGCCATTGACCTAGGTTGGGGTCGACCCTCCTCCTTGGCACAATAAACTATTGGGCCGATGTAATTCATGACCCCCGACCATCCAACTTCTTGACTCTATGTTGGCTTTTTGGGGCCTAACCCAGGTTTGAAGTTAGTTAGCCAAACAAATCCCTATACTACTGGCCCTTTCGGCAAGAGTATGTGGAGTGCAGACTAAGGTCTCACCCGAAGCAGCATCGGGGGATGCTGGAACTAGGTTTCCGCACCCTTGAGATGTCTGAGGGGTTGATTTAGTCCAACTATCAATACATTCATGCAGGTTGCTTCGTGTGCTTTCCTGGCTTGCGAGGCCTTCATGACCATGTTATATTCGTCTTCGCACAACCCTAACTAGGGGTTGTGGGGCTTTCGCGCTACTAGAGCAGGGATTTGTGCTATTTCCCCTATTCACACCACAGATCTTACTTATCTTCTTATAACAGATAGTTGTCTTTGCGTAAACATATACTTTATATTATATTCACTTATTCAACAAATTCATATAAGTTCACACAACAAATAAACAGTAAACTTGCAATTTATACCCAATATACTTCAATGCATAAAACAGGAAACAATATATATAAATATTGTAGAACTTCTCTTTATTAATGCTTCAATTGGTTACAGACCCAACCTACCCTACACACTCATCTCCAGGGGTCCGCGCAATCAACTACGGACTACTAGGCCTTTGCACACTCAGCTGCAGAGCCTTCTCCTACTCTATGACCCAAAGACTCGAATCTATACTTCAACTAAGACTCAATCTGTCATCATTCATTTTCTCTACTCCTTCTCCCACAACATAGAGACTCGATCTATTTATACAATCCCATGGTTTGCGAACCATAGGTAGAACTCTCAAGACGACATGACATTTACAAAATTAAGGGCAGACAACCCTATGACTCAATTACAACTTCGCACTCCACTCCCATAAATCATGCAGTCTTTACATCGGGCTTAGTCAAAACTTGGGTTTTAAGCCCCAAAACATGCCTTGGGGGGATTCCACACCCAACAAGGCCCCAACACAAACATCGTGACTCGTCCTTGATTCACTTTGTTGGTGTGAAGATCTTTGCGTGGAGACCTCCCAGCTCTGCTTGGACTGATGCGAGGTTGGCAGCGCACTGAGTGGCTACCTACTGTATCTCCTCTATGCATTGTTTAGAAACTACTTCCCTGCAGCTATGCCTATGTCCCTTGCATTTCTTCAATCTTACCTTCAATTGTTTTTGTGATTTTGAAGTCTTCGTCAATCCAAGGTTGAACACGCACCTTCAAAACTGCTTCTTTGTGTCATGCTGTGTCTACTTGCTCCTTAAGCGCTTTGGCCTGTTGCATTCACGCGAGCCTCTGTGTGAGGGCCACAGCCTACGCAGTTCCTTTGGCATTCTCATAATGTTGTTGTAGCTCATGTACCTCCGTTTCTAAGCATTGTATGTTCAGGTCCTCCTACAAATTGGTGAGGATATCGAACGATTCTTCCAATGTTCTGGTGTAGTCCCGTACTGCATTATTGATCTCCTCCATCCCTGCTCTAATGGCACTAGTGCGCTATTCTCTTACCTCTAGAGGAGTTGAAGGTTGCGCCTTCAACCACAGCTCTGCTATCTGAAGGTTCAGTTCTAGCTTAACCTTGGCCATTTCTTCTCGCACCTCGTGCACGCCTGCTACTAATCTCTAGATGCACACTTCGACAATTATCTCTGGTTGTTTGGCAAACTTAGGGACCATCTAGCACACTTCTTTGATTACCTGCACCATCTGCCTATTTTGAGATACAACCTTGTTGCGCTACAAGATCAGCGGATCCATGTTGATCCTTTACTCGTTCAACACCTGTAGCACACGGCTCTCCCTAGCCCACAGTCTGCAGTAATTCCATCCCGTAGAATGTAGAGCATCTCCCAAGGGTGTGTAGCCATGTTGATCCCTATGCCTTTCAACGGACTGACCATAGGCTTGTTGGCCTCATTTGCTATAATCAGTGCCCCCTCTCGCACCATAATTGTATTGTTCACGCGAGCATGTAGCATTTCCTCGGTTGCAGTTGTCCCTACTGTGAGGTTCGTCGAGAGCATACCAGCCTAAGGATTTCACACTCGAAACTCCTGAATGTATGACTGGAGGCCCCCCAACACAATTTGGTTCTCCTCCACGAAATGTTGGACGGCCTCTATGGTGACGTCAGGCACCGTCTTGCCCATATCATGCAGATCCCACTTAGTAAGTTTGATTGGGTCGATAGACAGCTTAGAGGATTTTACCTTCTTGTACGACCCCATCTGCTCTCTCGGGCATTGACACTTCAATACTGTCGACGTTGTCTATGGGTTCGTGCCACCCTTTTTTGTCTCTATCTCCTTCCCCTGTTCTTTCTCAAGCGAAGGCGACTTCCGGCCCTCGCACTTTGTTGCTACTACCTTTTGTGCCTCTGTTGTGGCCTTATATTGTTTAGCTACTGTCTGTGCAGCATTCCGCGCCTCCTGTTCCTTTGCAGATGCTGCCTCTTTTGTTTGTTTCTCTGGCAACTGCGCCACTCGCATTTTTTCATCTTCATTCTTTTTCTATGCAGTGAACTTCTCTGCTGCCAACTGGGAGATATCTGGAGTGCGCCATTTCAGCGACCACGCATAAAGTATGTTGAAGATCACGTCACCAGTGGCCATATACGGTAGTTTGTTCCACTGCTTTGTAGGGTCCTTGTGCCCTGAGGCAGATGTGATGAAAGTCCACTTTAAACTCTGCGAAAACTCATTGTCTGTTGTAGACAGTGGGTGATAACCATGGTATGTAGTTAATCCCCATCCTGTTGTTCATTTCCATGAACACCCAAAATATTTTACTGTCGCAGACCTGCGCATCTTTAGTAGCCCATAGCGAAGCATAATTCACGGCCTTCGGGATATCCCTCTCAATCATGGGGAACTAGCTATCCTCGGGTAATTCTCCAGCCACCAGCACTATGGATAGCAGAAGCCATGCATAGTGGAAGGTTTTCCTTCTTCACGTGCCTCGTGGTAGTTCTCTAGGAACTCCTTGCACAAAAATTTGGACCAGTTAAACTGGACCCCCTCTATGCACTGCTCGGCAAGTGTGATCACTTGCGTGGGCACCTCATCTACATGACACTTCCGCATGAGATTACCTGCTAGTATCTGATTGCAACTTAGATGACCTTGTTGCTGATACTAGAGATTGCATAGCCCCTCTTTTTCTTCTCCAGCTTGTATTTGTTTTTCGTGACCTCCGTAATGGCCAAGTCAACACTCTTACCCTCTGAAATGCCTGTCAGGTTTTCTCCTTTACATGGGAGTCAGGTAATTTGATGGATTAGGTGGTTCATGATGGGGATAGGCTCTTCCAGCCACAAACACCCATCATGAACCAGGAAGATCAGATGCCTGATGACGTAGATAGTTACTAGGGTGCGATGGTAATGTGACACCCAGAGCATGTTCAACAACCCTGCTATTTTGACCCCATGTAGCCACTTGCGTGGCTCCAACTCTATGACTCCTGTTGCGGTGTTCTGATTTGGCTTCATAAGCTGCGCAGTCTCCAAGTGAGGGAATTTCACGTGGTTGGCGAGATCCCAATCTTTGAATTTCAGACTCGGCACCCGTGTCAAGTGCATGCCTTCAAAAATGATATCGTTCGGGAGGAGAGGAGTCTACAGAGATCTCTTACCCTCATCGTGGTCCTTGGGCACCTTTGCCTTCCCCTTCCATGGAGGAATGTATGTGGGCAGCTTGGTTAGAGGGGTCATTCCCTCGGTTTCTTTCTCCATGCCCTCGTCCTTGTATTCTTCTATTATGACATCCTTCAGGTCTTATTCCTCCTCATCAGTGTCCAGAGTAACTACTTTCCCCTTTTGTTCCATCGTCAATTTGGTTCGCAATGGGTTTCACAGGGACACACACACCAGAATCATGGACTGTTTATCTTTCTTTGATCTTGATGTGCGTGGGGATTTAGGGATTTCCACAATAATATCAACATTCTCAAGGGTATATCCGATGGTTGTGGCCTATACATCTTCTTCAACGATCATTTCTATGATTTCTCCGGCTTCCCTAGATGTTGCCGTCTCGTGAGTCGAGAAGTCTCTCAACTGCTTAACTAGGTGCTCAAACGATGCTCTCCACAGGGAAAACAAGTCTCAATTCGAAATTCGTGGGGCACACAATAGCTTAATTCTCAAATGACCAAATGTTATTTGCTATGCATCCATTTGCAATTTATAACATCTTTTGAATTGGCCGTTCCCCTCGAATCTGGTCCATTAATACTCGCTTGGCGGTAGATTTTCCCAAATCTTGCCCATAAGGCTTGTCTCAAATGCCTAACACCCACTCCACGTGGTCTCAAATCAAGCACCACATCATGAATAGTGACTACAACGATCACTTTCTAGCCAACCCGTGCGGCAGCACAACCCCCCTTACGCGATCATGGATCTTGTGACACTTCGCTTCTGTGCACAGCCCCGACATCGTGCAGCTCTCAAGCAGAGTAGTTTATAGTCCCGTGCAACCTTTCAAATTCCTGGAGCACTAATACTATTCTTTCCATGGCTATTCAGGTGGCTATGCCACCTTTATACGGCTTCACCCAATCATCATCTACTTTTTCTGGGAAAAGGTCTCCTTTCGACTCCAATACTTGTACCGTGCAAGTTACCATTTGTAGTGCGCCACCATTTGTGATCCCCTTAGAAATACACAGTCTAATCCATGGCATTAAATTAATCAATTCTCGATGGTAGTCTCCGAATTTATCATTATAATCACGCACATCCTGTTTCCCCAACACAGTCTTTTTGTTAAGAAAATCCCTTTTTACTCCTTCCTCCAGCTTCTTGACTTCTTATTCAGCCATGGTGCTTTTCTATCCCAACCGTGTTTTTTCATTCATGAGTTCTTGGAGCCAAAGATCATTCTGTTGAATTTCTTCATCAGGTCCCACGCGTACTTCCCCAATTTCTTCCATCGCACGATTCCGTTTTCCAAGGTCCCAGAATCCCCCATGTCCGCAGATGCCTCTATGCATGAACTAGGCCTATGATACTCCATTGGAAGTATAGAGTTCATACCACAACTCAGTCTAGAAGGCGTATGTCCCGTGATTTTCTTGCACATTTCCCTATAAGCCCATAGTACTACTGGTACGCATAGGTACCAATCAGTTCGATGTGCCCTACATACCTTGTTTAGGGCCTCGCACAGTTCATTAAAGGCTCTTGCGAGGATAACCTTTTGCATGATCATTCTTTCCACATTCTGTCATTCCATCTTGAAGAGATGTTCATGCATTTTCCCTCCTAACCCATGCTTATAGAAAATTTCTCCCAATGTCAACCTCATGTGTATCCATGTAGGTTGTTTAACATATGCCTGTATCCACCTGAACAAATGTGCGCGCAGACCATCCCATCACTCGCATTAATCTGCCACTCTCCCTGTAAGCTTTCCAAGAAATGTGCACATCATCCTCCTACATGCGCGCCAATCCTAGCCGTAATGTCCCAGGCCCCTATAATTGTAACATATCAACTGTCTGCGACCTCTTCCAGGTCCCCCTCCACCTCGGCCTCGTCCGCGCCCCTGAAATCTAGTTCGTGCCATTCCTACGTTCTAGTCAAGGGGCCATGTTTTAGCCTGAACTCTGTAGGTGGGAGTCCTATCCATCATTAGCTCATAGCTTCTATAGGTATGCTCATCATGCCCCACTGATCTACAGAAATTACAGAACAACTATTGTGAGTTCTACGTGTACTTCTACAACAGATGACAGTTGTCTGTCACATGTTTTCCTCCTATCTGACAAATCATGCACCACAAAGAAGGCACCACGCTAGGTCCTTCTTGTGCCTCTGGTCTTAACAGCACCAGCCCTCCTCCTATGAGGTAAATTGTGAACACCAGGCAATGTTCCTTGTCATGTCCCTAGCCCTTGCACTTTACGCACCATACTTCTCGCGCACTTCCAGGTGAGCTGTCCTGTCCTGTTTCAGACTCTGCATCTCAAAGCATAAGTTTTTCAACTACGCATGGATCTGCTAAACTCCCAGGTTAGGATCTTGTATTGAGGTCTCATGCAGCCTCATGAAGGTATCCAAAGCTTTAGCCTGAGTTGTCAATCTTTGTTATGATAGTGTGTTCCTCAAATGCGGCGATAGTGATGCTACAAACCACTCGCGGTGTTGTCCATCTTCCAAAGTCATGTTGGCTTCACGAATCATGCATTTTAGCCTTTGATCCAACTGCCAAGGGGTCTCACCTGGTAGCATCGTGATTTCTTTGAAACTAATGATCGATTGCGCTTCTGAATTCGGCCTGCTAAACTCCCTAGTTAGCATAGCTTGGATATCCAAGATTCTTGCATTTGGATGATCACTTGAGTGCTTGATGTACCAGGTCAGTGCGCGATCCTATAGAGCACTAGCCAATGTGGCTTTCTTGATATTATCATCCATCACTCCTTGTGCTTCCCATACTGCTTTTACAACGAACCAAAACTAGTCTGGATCTTCATTTCCCACTCCCTTGAACACAGGAAACTTTATCGAGCTTGCCATGTTAAAACAAGGTGGTGGTGGAGGTGGTATAGGCCAAGACGGAGTTGATGACAGTGAAACTAGTGGTGGTGTGGGTGGGGGTGCTGTGCACGGAATCCTCTGCCTGATCAAATTAATCACACTACGCGGAGATACCTTCACGATCTCTTCCGTATCCCTTCATGGAGGTGAAATCAAGGGGCTAGTTTCTAGTTCTGCACTTCCTTCATTTATGTAAATTCTCCCACTTCGCATAGCCCTGAACATCAATGTAACTGCATAATCCTCTTTTCACGCAATAGAATATTAATCCAAGTGTTCAAATACTTTACATACTTACCACACGGTCCTTTAAGAAATTGTTGCTCTACCTCGCTATAACTGACCAAAGTATCTACTGCAAACTTAGTAATGAATCCTCCTATAATCTGATTGAGCCATTGATCAACCACGTGCGCCATCTTATCCTCTGATGCTTCCAATTTGTGCACCAACTCTGGGGTCCAGACAATAGGTCCATCGAGCTTCCACCTTCCTTGGCTATCTGATATCTTTGTGATCCACTCGTATAGCTCAGTAGGGAACATCGTGAAGAAAATTTCATGGATCTCTTCTTTTTTCAGTGGTAGATTCTTGTTCTCCTACACCACGAACTCATGAATTCTCCTATCAATCTAGCCTTCAACTTCCTTCTTAGTTGGAATCCAATGATGCGACATCAGACATCTCTATGTAGATTCTGGTCCCGACAACAGAACCATTTGTTGGCTGGTTGGGGCATGACCCAGGTTTGGAGTTAGTTAGCCAAACAAATCCCTGTACTACTGGCCCTTTCGGAAATAGTCCATGGAGTGCGGCCTGAGGTCTCACCTGAAGTAGTATGGAGGGATGTTTGAGGGGTTGATTTAGTCCAACTGCAAATACGTTCATGCAAGTTTCTTCGCACATTTTCCTGGCTTGTGAGGCCTTCGTGGCCCTGTTATATTCATCTTCATGCAACCGTAACTAGGGGCTATGGGGCTTTCACACTACTAGAGCATCAATCTGTGCTATTCCCCCAGTCACACCATGGATCTTACTTATCATCTTATAACAATTAGTTGTCTTTGCCTAAACAGATACTTTATATTATATTCACTTATTCAACACATTCATATAAGTTCACACAACAAATAAACAGTAAACTTGAAATTTATACCCAATATACTGCAATGCATAAAAAAATAAAATATACACAGAAATATTGTAGAACTTCTCTTTATTAATGCTTCAATCGGTTACAGACTCAACCTACCCTACGCTGTTGGGTCCCTATAATACTAGTGATTACCCCATTACTATTGTAGTTATACCCCTTATTTATATTGTTGTGCCCCTATTACCCACATATTGTTATTTCTGTGCCCATAGAATCCCTCTATTATTATTTTTGTGGCTTTATATTATTATTGTTAGGTCGGCTGGATTATATTTGTGACTCCTTAGACTCCTATATATAGAAAGGAGGTTTTGTCATTTGTATCATGGAAGAATTGTTCATTTATGTAATGTAAAGGAGGTTTCCCCCTCGAAGAGGCTGAATTCTAAGGCGTGGATCTCTCTTTTCTATCTTTTTGTGAGCTGGTTTCATAACATTTGGTATCAGAGCTTTGGATTCTAGGGTTTCGCTGCTCCAAACAGGTCATCGTGGAATTTTCGCTATAACTCTTTTTCTGTGACTTTTCAGAAGTCACAAACAAAACCCATTTGAGAAGAATTGACGCTGAACGCCGGGTCCGAATTTTAGAGCTTTTTACGTAATATTTTCGGAGATATGATCTGAGGAAGTTAGTCTTTTTTCAGACTCCTGAATTACATTCAAAGCAGGTGACCTGGGGAAAATCGTCATAACTTTCTCCCTGAGGATCAGATTGAAATTTCGTAAAAAGTTACAGGAAGAGGAGGGACTTTAGTTTCTTGTGGGTGGGTTTTAGATCCAAAGGTTGAAACAGTGACTCGTGGCACGTCATACAAGTTCGCTCTACTGAACTAGTCTATAATCAAGTCACTGTGGGAGATTTCGTATAACTCTTCCTTGAAGAATCCAATTTGGGTCAGAGTTGTGGCATTGGAAAGAGGACACAGAGGGCTACTACAGGTCACAAATTCAAAACTAGATAATCAGAAAGTACAGAGATACATCAGAGGCAATATCGAGCTCCTAGAAAGTGGAAAAAGGTGTGTAGATTTTCTTTAATTTTTTCTTAATCTTGGTTTGAAAATTTATTTTGAAGGAATTCAAAGGGCATATTAGAGAATTATTA
>APFE030153829.1:0-12819 GCA_000404065.3 Pinus taeda
GGCACATCCCGTGGCATCCAATGGTGTTAAACCATTAATTTCTTTAACCGCTACATTTGTTGTTTGTGAGCATCGCTTACCATATGATTTCACACTTTAATATTAATCCACCACCATAGCTTCATAACATATGTCATTGACATGGTTTATAACATATGCCCCATTCCATTGTTTTATAAATCAAATGCACATTACATGTTTAATATATGTTATGTGTGCATTTTAATATATGGTTTTTGTTTTTAAAAATGACATTTTAATAGATACATGCCATCACCATGTAAAAATCACCTTTTAACCTATTATTTCACCTTGCAACCAAACTTGAGATATTACCACTATAACAAAGCTAGAGATCTACCACTGAGTTAAACGTGTATGTTTGCCATGTGTCGAGCAGTAAAACATTGTTTCGTCTCAAACTTCCACAAGCAATTCCAAATTCATTCAGAAGTCAAGTGCACCTGTTCAAGTTGCATTGGAGTCGTTTCAGCGAGATCTACGCAATGGTGTTGCTTCCACTTGAATATAGTAACTTTTAATTTTAGGCTTTTTCTAGATCCTTGATCATCCATTGATCAATTTCGGATCATTTCCTCCCCTCTTAGACCTTTTGGACCACCAAAATCCTAAAGTTCCATAAGACCAATGTGGGTTCCATTTTCCTACTTGTCCGGTATCTTTCCACTCTGTTATGAACCTGTACACTTTACTCATTCATGCAATCATCAATAAAACACACAAACTACAGAATATATCAAGTCCTTTTCCATCCACATCTACATTCACATTTGTTGTTAATATCCAAACACCACTAAACAATAATAAACCCATTAACAACATTAAAAGTATTGACATAGCTAAAACCATACCCTACTTTCCTTTCATAGATGAAACAAAAATGAACTTATCACGCTACAAGTCTTGTTGATGTACAATTTTGGATTCCTTAAGCAAAGTTATCTGTTTGTAATTAGCTTTAATGATCCCTTGCTTAAGTTCTTTAGATTGTACAACAACACCTTTCCTAGCATAAGCTGCTTGTTTTAACTGCTCAACTATAAAAACAGATTTATCGCTTTTGTGTGATGAGAATGTACAACATATTCAACTCCTTTTTTGAACAAGTGATACTGATTAGCTTTCCTGTAAAAGATCGCTTTTATATC
This sequence comes from Pinus taeda, assembly GCA_000404065.3. Classification (NCBI taxonomy): domain Eukaryota; kingdom Viridiplantae; phylum Streptophyta; class Pinopsida; order Pinales; family Pinaceae; genus Pinus; species Pinus taeda. The sequence continues at coordinate 1,170 of APFE030153829.1, forward strand.
ATATAAATACGGGCTGCCCAAGACCATCCCACGTGTATCTAGTTTTACCACATCACATGTCACCTTATCCTTAAATTGAGAAGTTATTGCAAATGGTAACATGCATTGCTCAGTTACTCACAATTTATGATTTCTTCTCATACAAATTAAAGTGTACTGTTTATGATGCTTTATGGTTTTCAATCCCAATTGCTTAACAACTATTTCTGAAATTAGGTTAGTTTGAGATCCACTATCCAACAACGTGTCGATCTTTGTATGTTTCATAACAACCCTTATATGAAATAACTTGCCTCTAGAGTTGTTAGAATCATTACCTTTGTCGGATTTACCAGTGATAATCAATGATGTGATCTGTGTCTCATTGCCTGAATCTAACCCTAGGCCCAATGGTTTCATTGTTGCTGCAACCTTTTGCTTCCCTTTTCTAGCCCACTTTGGTTTATTTTTGGGATGCCATTGCCAACAATGATCCTCGTCATGGCCCTCTTTCTTGCAATGTTTACAAGAGATATTTTTCAACCTCCTTCTTGCCGAAGTTTACTTTCTTCACTTTCCCTTTTCCCTTGCTTTCCATTCTGGCTGTCGATTTTGATGATACCCCAACTCCCAAATTACCTGCTTCAATGTAAGTCGCTTGTACTACCACTTCATCCAAGTTAGTAGGACTGAACATAAATACAGTATTGCGAACATACTCAGGTAATCCTCCTATGTCTTTCATTAGATTTTCTTGAGTATACAAAGGAATATCTAGCATCAATGCCTTCTTACAAAACTCATTTGTATATTCCTGCACTGAATGACCTTTCCTTACTTTTAGTCCTTGCCATTCTGTTAAAGATTTTTCCTTATATCCCAATGGATAAAATTGTTTTCTAAGTGCAGTAATAAAATCAAACCATGATGGAAAAATCTTACCGATATGCTAAGTGCCTTCCGGTAACTTACTCTGCCACGAGATCAATGTTGTGCCTGCTAAACGAAGCGATGCAAGTCTGATTTTGACTTCACCTTCAGTGATCTATTGCACACCACAGTAGACCTCCATTTTCCTTACCCAGTTGTCAAGATTATTGAAATCAACTTCTCCATTGTACATGGGTAACTTAAACTTAACATCGAGTTTCAACAACGGATTCGAAATTTCAGGTGGAGTCAAGAGAGAAGTGATAGGGTCTTTTTGATCACCTTCATCTTCTTTTCCAGATTGTGATGTATTTCCTTCTTCATATTTAGACTTTGTTGTCTTAAACTCTCGATCCATTTCTTCGACCATGGCTCACAAGGTCATGAAAGCATCTACGAAACCTGCATCAGATCCAAATGGATAATCACCGCTTCCTTCTTCAGCCATCTCTTGTCCTCAAGTTGTCCGTCCCCTAGAGCCAACCTCTGGATCTCCTGCAACAAGTTATCCTTCACCAAGCTTTGATTTTTTCTTGGTGATCATGCACACTTCAAATCACAATTAACAACAAGCTGCTCTGATACCGAATGATCCCAAAAATATATTTAATTGAAATTGTGATTTATTAACTGTTAGAAAGTGTTATTACATGATTTAAAAACACCATTAAATACATAAGCATGGATAGTTGTTAATAAATTTTGCAGCATATTAGAACGGAAAACCATGAGAAGAAAAGTGACACAAGAGATTATTAACAGAGTTATCTTCAAGCCTACATCTCCAAGCCTTGGTCTTCAATGGGGAGGCCTCTATATTAGAAATTCAAAGCCAAAAAAATACATCAAAGCTAAATCAATTAGATCCTTGGCTGATACAGTTGTGTTCTACTCGATCTTAGAAATCCAACGCAACTAACTACTCGGAAAAAGACCTCTTACAACTCCCGAAATAAACCTACAAAGTTTTGCCTCCAAAATCCCCAAAGCTGCACTAAAACTCTTCTCTGCTCTACAAAATGTAACAACTCCTCTCCACCCTTCATGGCATTACATTACATGTATATATAGTGTTGGTTACTAACTTTAATGTCAAACATAGCAATGTATTAAATTACATTTTGCATTGTTATAGCCATATACAATATTGTTTAGAACCACACCAAATATTACATTCGGTGCAATGGAAACTATGCACATATCAACCATATACTATGTTTAACTCGGCGCGTTTATCTCGTGGCATTCGACAGTGTTAAACCATAAACTTCGTTCATCGTTTCATTTTTCATTTGTGAGCACTGCTTACCATATGATTTCACACTTTAATATTAATCCACCACCATAGCTTCATAACATATGTCGTTGACATGGTTTATAACATATGCGCCATTCCATTGTTTTATAAATCAAATGCGCACTACATGTTTAATATTTGTTATGTGTGCATTTTAATAGATGGTTTTTGTTGCTGCTCCAACCCGTCTGAATGCAGGAAGTAGAAGATGGGATGACCCAACTCAAGGATGGCAAGGCACCAGGTCCTGATGGCTTCACCACCAACTTCTTTCATGAGTTATGGGAGCTCATCAACATAGAGGTTTGGGAACTAGTGGAAGAATCAAGATCTATGCACTGGATTCTCTCCTCCCTAAATGCTACTTTCATAGCATTAGTCCCCAAAGGGGATGAATCAAATACGCCATACAAATATAGGTCGATTGCATTATGCAATTTCATCTACAAACTCATCTCCAAAGTATTGGTGAACCGGCTCAAACCTCTACTCCCTCTTCTCATCTTGCTGGAGCAGACTGGATATGTAGAAGGGCGTCAGATAATGGATGGCATTATTCTTTCAAACGAAGTGATCCACTCCCTGAAACTACTCAAAAATCCAGGTATGATTCTAAAGCTTGATCTCTCCAAAGCTTTCGATAAACTTAGTTGGGAATATATTCATCAAATGTTATTGGCTTTTGGCTTCAATGCCACATGGACAAGGTGGATAATGAATCTCATCACCTCTCCCTGTTTCTCGGTCCTGCTCAATGGTTCTCCCTCTACGCCCTTTCGCCCCTCTAGAGGTATTCGTCAAGGGGATCCCCTATTCCCCCTTCCTTTTTGTCCTCATGGCAGAAGGACTTAGCTGTCTACTTCACCATGTTATCTCCTCTCATGCTCTAAGGGGTATCTCTCTACATGGTCTCCATCCTTTATCCCATTAACAGTTTGTAGATGATAGAATGCTTTTTGGTCATCCCTCATCCCAAGAGGCAAAAGCCTTCAAAGCCCTGCTCTCTCTCTTCTCTGAAGTCTCTGGAACCTCTATCAATGCATCCAAATCCCAACTTTTCTTTTTCAATACCCCAGTCACCACTCAAAAAAACATTGCTCGAATTCTGGGATTCTCCATAGCAGCACTTCCCTCAAAATACTTGGTGGCTCCTCTGCTGGACTCGGCCATTAAACCTGCTTCCTGGAGGACACTTCTCGACAAATTGGAAGCAAGAATTTCTTCCTGGACTTTCCGCTCACTCAACATAGCTAGCAGACTCGTACTAATCAAATCTGTTCTCCAAGCTATGCCTTTGTATCTTTTCTTTATTTTGGCAGCACCCAAATGGGTTCTCAAGGCAATCCGCAATCTTCAAAGCAGTTTTATGTGGGGCTCCACAGGGCTCAATAGGAAATGGGCTCTTGTCAATTGGAAAGAAGTCTACTAGCCAAAATCAAATGGTGGGATCGGATTAAGGGATCCTCTCCAAAGCAACAATACAATGGGAGCCCGGATATGGTGGAATTGGATTGCCAAACCACACATCCCCTAGGCGTGGCTCTGGCAAGAAAAATATGTGCCAGCAAGTCAATGGGACGATCTCATAAGAATCAGCCCTACCATTCCAAGATCCATGATTTGGAATGCCGCCAAGCTTCACAGTGCCTTCATACAAGAGCATAACTTCTGGGAAATCCACTCAGGCACCATAGCTAGGTTCTAGGAGGACTCATGGCAGCAGCTCCCGAAACTGGCCTCTCTCTTCCACAAGCCAATCTGGCAGGCTTCTATGTAGCAAGCCAATCTCACTCATGTTTATCAATTCTGGCAGCATCAACCATCTCAAGAATTTAAATTATGGAAACCCGCTAGCACCTGGCAGACCAATTAGCAAGAAGAAACCTACACAAAAACTGAACATGAGTTAAATCATAGAAGAATCAAGCACTCGAATCAGCAGGACAAACTAAGATGGGGACATACACCAAAAGGCATGTTCACCACCAAGGAAGCATACCAATTACGCTACTCTAACACTCATACAGCAAAGGATCAACTCTGGGATCAGGTTTGGCAACCAGGACTCTGGCCTAAGGGTTCCACCTTTCTATGGCTCTTAGGTAAGAGGCATATCCTTACTTAGGATAATCTACAAAAAAGGGGATTCATTGGACCATCGAGATGTCCCAACTGCAATCTCAACTCAGAAACCATCTTACATCTCATGGACACTTGTCCACTAGCTACTCAGTTATGGGAGAAAATTGATCAATGTAATAGAATATCAGGAAAACGACAGGGGGAAATAGCAGATACCATAAGAACATGGCCAAATCACCCTTTCCATAGCTCTCTGCTAAACTCGTTGTGGAACATTATCCTAGGCTTTCTCTACTGGATACTATGGAAGGAAAGGAACAATAGAGTCTTCAACAATAACAGCAGGCCGATAGAAACGCTATGGCTTTTCCTGAAGCAAAATCTCCAAGAAACTTTGGTTATTTGACATTGGCAAGACACAGATTTGCCGGACTCTCCTCAGGAGCGCCTCATCATGAAATCTTGGAATCTCGATCTGTCCTGCTTGACCCATGTCAAATCCCGTCCCCCAACCAGTTCTGCCTCCCCTCTCAAGTGGTCCCCTCTTGCCTCAAGCTCTTATAAATTGAACTTTGATGGGGCAGCCAAGGGAAATCCTGGGCCGGCCAGTTATGGAGGGGTCTTCAGAAATGAAAAAGGAGTAGCATTTCATATCTACTATGGAACGATTGGCAAAGATACCAACAACGTTGTGGAATTGGAAGGTCTGTGGAAAGGGATTTGCATTGCAGACCAAAAAAACTTCTTCCCGCTAGAGGTAGAGGGAGACTCCCTTATCCTAATTACTGCAGCTACAAGGATTCAAGCAGGCACCTCCGCAGCTAAGATAGCTTCCAGTTGGAGGTTTCTCAGTAGATTGGAAACTCTGGAGGAAAGGTTCAGGCGCTCCCATAATATCACCTTCAGGCATGTAAGACGCACAACCAATAAGGTAGCAGATAGATTGGCCAACCAAGGGGTCAACCAGCAACTCCCTTCCTTCCCAGGTCCTCTTAGTGCCTCAGATGATGCAGAACTGAAACAGGAATGCACTTCTTTGGTGCTACAGGACTACCCGATCCCTGCTGCAGGTGTTTGAAATGAGACATGGTACGAAGGCAGCGTGTCGACTGGGCAGGTGGCAGCCCAGTTGCACCATATGTTATTGCAATGGGACGGCACACTGTCCTCGCACACCTACATTAAATGCAGCATTCACCACACCTCTCCAGCTCCCAGTTCATAGCATGATGGTGGTCTGGTTATTCGTCACTCTGGCGCTACTGCTCCAGGCCTTCAAATCTATAATGGTTGCTGCTCTGGGCGATTATCTGTGCCATTTAGTCAGCCTGTCTCTACTAGCTTGGTTCTACTGCTCGACTCTGGCTCCAAAGGTTCACAGTGTCACTTGGTCTATGTTTCCGTCTCACTCGGCGCATCCACTCCTCAGGAACCTCCCTCTCTGCATTCACCTTTGTTTCTACCTCTCTCTGTGCATCAATTCCTCGCCCCTCGGTGCTTCCACCCCTCTGTGCTTTCACCCCCCTATGACATATCTTGGTTCATCAATATGTCGCGCGAACAACTCAGACTAGTGAGTAGGCAAGGCGGCTCATGAGGTCGTGCCATTCATTAGCACTCCTCCACCACCTCGGACCCATCCTCAGACGCGCTGGAGTCTGGTCGAGCTAATTACCTGGCTATCAGAAGTGGCAGGGGAAGAGGTAGAGGGCGTGCTAGGAATGACGTCTGTGAGCACAGTGCACATCCCACTGCCCGTTTCCACATTCCATGCTCCCTGGCGAACTCCTCCTTTATAGTCTCAATCACGATTGAAAAATGTGAGAACGCGGCTCATCTCGAGGCCCCGACAGAGTGGAGGCGGGCCAATCCTAATGTCGACCAGCACCAAGTCACAAGAGGCCTGTCTGCTGTGAACTCTGAAGCTGATGCAAGTCCAAGCGCACCGGCAAGAGAAGTGGTCCATTTGTTAGACTCAAGTGACTCAGAGCAATTTGGGTGCAATATTGTTGAGGAACAATTGTCTACCTCAGTTGACCAATGAACTAGCCAACGCCTCAGTTTTTGTTCTGTAGCCGAAGTAGGAGTCCACCTCCCTTTCAATCTACTGCATCCGTGCTTGTTTCAGGTATTTCTCAACTCCACTTGATGGAGTCTGTCATTGTTTTGTTTATGTTGGAGTCTGTTTTAGTTCTGTTTATGCTGGAGTTAGCAAAGTTTAACCTCGTCATGAATTTTTGCATGGTTATTTTTGGGGGTTTTGGAAAGGTTAATATTCTTGAAAGTTATCCACTCTGATGTAAGTCTATCACTGGCTCCATAGTCAGGATGATGAGAATTACTCTGTCAAATGCCATCCTCCAGGCAAGAATCTTCGATGCTTGCCTCGCTGTAACAATTTTTGTATAATAATAGGAGTAGACCAATTGAGAAAAAAAACATATGGCTTTTGTTTTTAAAAATAACATTATAATAGATACATGCCTTCGCCATGTAAAAATCACCTTTTAACCTGTTATTTCACATTGCAACCAACCTTGAGATATTACCACTGTAACGAAGTTGGAGATCTGCCACTGAGTTGAACTTGTACTTTTGCCATGTGTCGAGCAGTGAAACATTGTTTCATCACAAACTTCCACAACAAATTCTTCATTCATTTGGAGGTCAAATGCACCCATTCAAGTTGCATTGGAGTCATTTCTACGAGCTCTACACAATGGTGATCCTTCCACTCGAATCTAGTAACCTTGAATTTTAGGCTTTTTCTAGATCCTTAATCATCCATTGATCAATTTCAGATCATGCAATGAGGCTCAAGGGTCTATTTATTATTGGAAAACATGAGAAAACCCTAAACAACCAAAACCCCAACCCCAAGAGATGTAACACCAAGAGTTTGTGGGCCCGTTGGGGTTAGTTGGGCAACCAACTTCTGAGGGTCGTAACTTGGTCATATTATCTTCGTTTGGCATAGACGCTACCTTGTTGGAAAGGACTCCCTGAGTACTACAGGTTTCACCACATCCCCCTCCCTATGGCTATGAGCCTGTCGCCAACCCAAAAAAAAAAAAAAAACGTTGTTCAGGGGGTCAAAACTACTCTGAAAGTTTAGGATCCGAAAAACTACTAAAAATATTAAACGCTAAAATGAACAAGGAAACAAATGAAACTGACTGGGGGATCTAGGTGGAATAGGAGGGTGACCACCAATATCCACTTAGATCATTCTTTCCCCCTTAGGAAGCAATGGTCCCCTTTGCATGCAGAGCCTCCATGAGGTGAGGAAAGTTATGTTGAACCTAGTCCCTCGCGAACCACTTGCTCTGGTGAAGGAGTTGGCCTACTTTGACAATGATATAGTTGTATCCTCAATTGGAAAGTGTTCTTAATCTTTTTGTACATGATCTAATCAGTTTTGGCATGTTCCATGCAGTTTGGGTTGAGCTATGTTGGTGTGAGTTGTTTTCCAATGTCAGATGTGTCCAACAATGGTGGAAAGTATGGCCAAAAGCGATCTCCATTGAACACTCAATGCAGACCAAGGAACAGTGGGATGCTGAGCTCTAAGGCATTGTCACTGATGGTCTTGGTGATGGTGTATGGCCCATATCAGAGCGAGTGAAGCTTGCGGTGGGGTCCAGCAAGGCGCTCCTTCTGCAAATGTAGCCAAACTTTGTTGCCCACCTGGAACTTGAGTGGCACTCAATGTAGATCATGGTGCTTCATGTACTTATCATTGGCTCTATCCAATATATCATGGACCTACTGGCAGATGTGTTGAATGCGCTCAATGAAGTTGTTAGCCCTTTCATCTTCGGACTGAACGTGAGTCGATTCTACCTGAGGGGATGCAAATGGTATGGCCACATCAATGGGGCATAATGGCTGAAATCCCAACCCTACCTAAAAGGGGTTGTGACATGTTGAGCTATGGAGAGATCTATTGTAGTTGTGTTGGACATAGGGGAGACTTTCATCCCATGTGTGTGGATTCTTCGAGTTGTACATGCATAGAATGTGTACGATCATCCTATTGACAACCTCTTGTTGACCATCAATTTGGGGATGGAAAGTTGTGGACTTAGTATTTTTTGTATCCAGCGTCGACCAGAGACTTTACCAAAATGCACTTAGGAATCTGTTGTCCTGATCTGAGACAATGGATTATGGGATCCAAAAGTGTACCCATACTCACTCAAGGAAGAGCTTAGTAGTGGCCTTTGTTGTGATACTCTTCTTGCAAGCCATCATGATGGTCATCTTAAAGAATCTATCGACGACCATGAAAATGCAATCATTGTCGTGCTTACTAGAAGGAAGGCCCGAGATGTAATCCATGGAGACAGATTCCCAAGGCCAGCTAGAAGTAGGTAGAGGAGTATACAGGACTTTCGTCTTGATGGGTGGTTTGGCAATGGCGCAGGTGGTGTAGGATCTAATGTACTTCCCAACATCCTGAGGAAGTTTTAGCCAATAAAAATACTTTTGCAATACCACCATTGTTTTCTCTACTCTTAAATGTCCAACGACTCGACTATAGTGTGCCTCCCAAATCATCTTGCATGCTCACTTGAAGGAACACATATGTGTCCCAGGTGTCATAACAGTGCATTTTGAAGGTGAAAATCTGGAACTTCCTTCCCTTCTAGGAGTGTCTGGTATATGTTGTCGAATTCTGGATCACTCTTGTAAAGATGTGACCACCCCAATGTCTCATGCCCACAAGAGTCTAGCATAGTGATCAGCACCATGACCAGTGGTCGGTCGAGGCAATCAATGACATTATTTTTTTTCACTTCTTGTACTTAATGTTCAAATGGAATTGTTGCAAATAGGTGGACCATTTCTAATGGTGATCGTTCTGCAACTTCCCTTGTATCTATATGAACTGTAGGGGTCGGTGGTTTATATGGATGACCATTTCCTTCCCCATAATGTAATGCTTCCATTGATGATAGGCCTTCACAATGGAATTCATTTCTTTGTCGTAAGTGGGGTACTTTCGGACTATATCTGAAAGTGTCTCACTGTGATAAGCCATTGGATGACCATGTTGAGCAAGAACCACACCAATAGCATAGTTGGAGGTATCTGTCTCAATCTAAAATGGTTGTTGTAGGTCTGGTAATGTGAGCACTAGTGCATAAAAGAGGTTATTCTTTAACTCAGAGAACGCTTGTTTTTGGGTTTCCAACCAAACAAACTTTGATTTCGCTTCGCCCTTGGTGACTTGACTTAAAGGCCAAGTGATATGAGAGAACCCCAACATGAACCTATGGTAGAAATTGACAACACCCAAAAGGTTGTGGAGCTCTGTTAGAGTGGTTCTGGTTGGCCAATCCCGAATGACTTGTATCTTTGATGGGTCCACATGTACACCCTGCTCATTAATGATGTACCCTAGATCTTGAACGTAGGTTAGGACAAAGTCCTAAGGTGCATTTCTCCAAGTTAGCACACAGTTTGTGTTGGTGTAGGGTTTGAAGGACTTGTCGAATATGGTGGAGGTGCTCTTCCCAACTCTGGTTGAAGATCAAGATGTCACCTAAATACACCACCACGAATGCATTGGTGAAGGGTCACAATATGTCTTCCATCAGTCTCATGAAGGTTGCAGGGGTGTTCTTCAATCCAAACGGCATGACCAACCATTCGAAAAGGCCCTCCTTGGATTTGAAGGCAATCTTCCAAACATCGAAGTGTTTGATAGGAACCTAGTGGTAACTTGACTTCAAGTCAATATTGCTAAAAAATTTGCCCCCCTTGAGCTAGTCCAGAAGGTCATCAATCTGTGGGATTGGGTACCTATTCCGAACAGTGATCTTGTTCAGTGCCCAATAGTCAATACATAGCCTCCAAGTCCTATCCTTCTTCTGTACCAATAAAATTGGGCTCCCACAAGGTGATGAGCTTGGCCTAATGTGCCATTTCTGCAATAGTTCCTGAATATACCTTTTTGATCTCATCATTCTCCATAACAGAGCGTCAATAGATTGGCCCATTGGGTAGTGACGCACCCAGGCTCAGATCGATGGAGTGCTTGACCTAAAAGTGCAGAGGTACCCTTATGGGTGAGGAAAAATTATCCTTGTACTCCTCCACAGCCTTGTCAATTTGTCGTTGTTGTGTAGAGTAGCCCTGCCTGGAAGTCGTGACCACAACCTTCTTCTTTCCCTTAGGGCGAATCATAAAAAAACAAATTTCCTAGTTTGGGAAATAGTCTTATTGCAGTGATCAAAGAGATGGCAGTAGGCAGGGCTACCTCCGGTATCCTGTACAACTTATTAGCCAAAGTAATAATCATAGAGCGAGGCTTAGACTCATATACAACATGTCACTTCCACAAGTATGGTTGTCCTAACAATACATCACAAACTTCAAAAGGAGTAATGTCACACAGTACCTCATCCGTGAAGGGCTTGATGCTATAGGGAAGGTGACACTGTTGGTTGACGCAAAGATCTCATCCTTGGTGAAGCCACCTGATGGTGTACGACTGTGGATGTGTCGTAGTCTTTAGGCCCAGCTGCTTCACAACCTCTGCTAAAATGAGGCTCTTTTGGCTCCAGCTGACAACAATGAACTGCAGCAGAGAACCCTTCACCCACATCTTTGATTGGAAGAGGTGTTCCCCCTCCTCTAGATCTTCAGGCTCAATCTTCTGGATTGTGGTGGTGGCCACGATGGCACTATGCTCTACATCAATGATCTTCTTCCCTTTGTCAGATCCCCGATTGGGTTTTGATTCAGAGTCGTAACCTACATTTGATTCGGAAGCCTTCAGCTCGGCAACCAGTGATTGCTTGTCCCAACACTTACTTGTATTGTGAGTGGAGCTCTTATGGAACTCACACCATTTTCCCATGTCCTTCTTCACCTTGGGGGTGTTGTTCCTTGCTTGCGGTTTTGGCGGGTTGTCCTGGGTAGCCTCGCCTTGGCTTTGTCCTTTTTTCTATGGTTTGGAGACGTCTTTTTCTTGCTTTGGATTCGTAGATCCAAAGTCTCGCTTCTTCTATTTAAACTTATGCTCAATCTTGAGAGTGTACCGATACGTTGTGTCGAGCGAGGAAATGTCCAGGAATTTCATCTCGTCCTGGATGTACTTGTGTACATAGTCATGGTACTTGAGCACCAAATACAGGGAAAATTTTAAGAACCCCCCCTAAATTTATAAGTATAATAAATGGGCGAATCTCCATGGTATATAGGAAAAATGGAAGGCGATTTTATCAATAATATAATATGCATATATAATTTTTTGGCGAATCTCTCACCGGGCATGGGGAATATTTTACTTAATTATAAAATCTTGTAAGATCTTGGTATTACCATGGGTTATCATAAACCTAGACCTTAAAA